>PVJX010002850.1:0-119671 GCA_004027295.1 Dolichotis patagonum | reverse complement strand
GTCTTCTAGAAGAAAAAAACTACAATGTTACAAAAAAACCCTACATGTTATAGTTTGGGTCTTAATGCCCTGGAATAGCCAAGGGTTAGAGGCTTGGTTCCTACATAAGTATCATTAGACAGTGACAGAAAATTTAAGAAGTGAAACCTAGTGGGAGATATTTAGGTCTCTGGGTAATCCTGAAAGAGGATTGTGAGGTCCAACCCCTTCCTCTTCCTCTTCCTCTGCCTATTCTCCCTAATAATAATGTAAGCAGTTTTGCACCACAAGTTTTTTCTATCATGACATGTTTCTCACCACATCCCCCATATCACCTGATCATGGACTGACCCTTCCAAAACTATGAGGCAAAATAAACCCTTTTTGTTTACAAGTTGATTGTCTCCGGTTCTTGTTATAGTGACAGTTAAATCACAACATAACTATTTTTAAATGATAAACTAATATATACACACAAAGTTTATATGACTGGAAAAGGTTTATTAGGCCTAACACACAAAGAATATGTATGAAAATATATCAAAAGCAAAAGCAATAATTTAGTATAAAAATAGTAAAAGATCATAGTAATACACAGAAAAATACACATGCGTATGTATACTCCATATAGAAACAATATTCAGCCTTACTAATTTTCATATGAATGCAAGTCAAAAATCATTCATATGCCAGGTTTGGGGAATGCATATGTAATCTTAGCACTTGGAAGGATAAAGCAGAAGCATCATTAGCTAAAGACCAGCCTGGGCTATAATTTTAACCTATTGGATTTGCAACAATAATTAATAATAACTAACATTAGTGATTATGTAGGGAAACAGGTACTATATGATCATAAAAATTTGCTTTTCATGGAAATCTGTAGATGAACATAGCAATTTATGAAGCTGCAAGAATTTTTCTTTTATATCTTCCATCTTTTTTTGTCCTCTGTGCTGTTGTAGGTGAATTTCTTTGTTCAGCCTAATAAACAATTAAATGTTAATCTATTATTATTCTACTTGGCAGTCCATTTCTAAAGATTTTTGATTTGATGATATCAGATGATTTTTTTTCTAACAATCTTTTATTATTTCACTGGTTAATTAATTTACCTCTTTAAGAACATCAGCTATACTTCCATAAAATCCTATTTGTTCTTTCATCTTGTTTCTTCTACTGTTATCCATGAACTTCTGTGGATTTGCTAAGCTTTAAATATTTGAAAATATTTGATTACCTGCTCACCTTTTGCTTTTGTGTCCACACATTTCATGTGTGGGAGATTATAATCTTCATATAGGAAGATTATAGACTTCCATGTCTATAATACTTTTTGAAAATATATATATCCCTTCTAGTAGTGCTCAAGGAGGACAATGGAGGGAGATGTGTGCTCCTGAGTGTAGTATCAGGGACTGATCCTTTGGATGTGGATGCATTCACCCCACCCAAAGTGGTATCAGTCATCCAGGCACTGCCCTGCATGCTCAGTCAATGCTAAGCCCACTACAAAGTTTGCAGCCAGCAGTGAATAAATACATTTGTCCTGGGCTAGAGCAGGATCAAGCACTTGGGTCAAGGATGAACATGAGCAAAAATTGCAGAACAGTCTCTAGATAGCTCTATGTGAAGAGTAAGTGCCACGCCCCCCAAAATGAGCTCCCGACCCTGTGCTCAGCAGCAAGTCGCACTGACCTGGGGGCAGTCTCAGAGACCCTTCTTCTCCACAGCTGCAGAGCAGGCCCAGCGAGCCCACCCAGAACCAATTTTTCTCTCTCTGTACTTATCTCAAGTGCCTTTTTTGATGTGCATTTTCCTATTGATAAAAGAATATCAGAAATTCCTCAAATTTTCTGTTCCTTTTATGGTCTCGTTTCTTATGTTTCAGAGCAAACAGATTTATTCATTTTTAAACTATATTTTCTACAGTCTAAAGCTAGAAAGAGGCAAATCATATGCACCCAGTCACAGCACATCTGATTGTAATTCTTTTAAATTGTCTTAAGTTTTACAAGAGAAATGTATTATTATAATGTCAAGTAAAAAAATTCAATCGTGTATAAATTTCCTCTTCATTCCTTTTCCTCCTAGCTGCAGAAGTGTGCCACGCAGACTTTAGAGAACAAGCTGCAGGGAGCATGACTGAGGGACAGTTTCCAGCTTCACCACTCTGTGGTGACAGCAGCCCAAACCATGCTTCACTCTGACTCAGCCCGACCAAGGACTGACCCTAACCAGAGAAGAGGCCCAGGTCTTGGTCTTTCTGCATCAGACAGGACTCCTCTGGCACGTAGTTTTAGGTCTAAGACTCCTAATGAACCTGACCAAGACTTTAGAATTTCAATCTGGTCTGAAGCTTTTGTTATTCACCACTTCTTATTATAGTCTTCTTTTTTTTATAGATGTCACAACTGCATAAGGTTCCATAGTTTTTCCCAATTTTCCTCTCATAATTTGTCATATATATATATATATATATATATATATATATATATATATATATTTTCTTACTGGACATTTTCTTCAATAAACCTCTTGTACTGTCATTGTGGTTATCATTGCTGTTGTTGAGGTTCTAAGGATTGAACTCAAGACCAGTACACTGAGCCATAGCTCCAGCCCTTTATTAATCCGCATTTTGAGACATGGTCTCTCTAATTCGTTAAATTTCTCAGGCTGGACTTGATCTTAAGATCCTCCATCTTATTCTTCCTTAATGCTCAAATTAAAGGCATGTGCCACAAAGCCTGGTATCTTGATGTCTGCCTTTTGGAGGACCTGAACTGAAGTAAACAGTAAGAATAGTAGCCTAACAAAACTGACAGAAGGGAAGAATTTGGAGACAGATTCCCTTCCTCCCAGCTGGCAAGGAAGATTTCATCCTGAACAGAATCTGGCACAGATAGTCTCTGGCACAATACAGAGGCCCAACTTTTGAAGATTTGGCAGATGATGATTTAGAAAAATATGCCCATAGAGGGCAATGCTTCCTTCAGTGCAAAAATTCAGACATTCGTGAGACTGGGGGAGGTGATAAGAGGTGCCAACGCCTACAACAGCAAAATTGGCTACTGAGTCCATGCAAAAGAAAACTAGAGGGTAGTAGCAATCAGTTAAAGGCTAAGTGATGAACCAGAAGATTGCTTTGGTCACCTACAAAGAGATCCTCATCTTCTGCAGTGAGAAGACTGGGTAATGTGAGAAGCAGTATGAAGACTTGAAAGGGTCATACAGCTCCAAAGATATTCCAAAATTAAACCAAGGGATTGGCACACTTGCCAGTCAAGGCAGTCCCCACACTGGCCTTTGGCCTATGAAGTAAGTGGTATCATACAAGGCTATCTCTGAAGATTCAGCCACCCAAGACAAGGTGATAAACAGCAACAGTAAAAGTCTGATCTCAGAGTACCAGCCTAACCAAACTTAAAAATGCGGGAGAATGGTCACTAACGCATCACTGTTTAATCCATCATTCTTCTCCTTAGAGAAATTGACCCTTAGAAAATGACAAAAGATCACCTCAGTCCTAGCAGCTGAACCTGATGTAGTTTCATTAGTAATGTAGATTAGTAAGGTGTTCAGTAGAGAGTATGCACTGAGTTGGCAAGTGCATTCTTTTCTATTGTAGACATAAAAGAGGATCAGAAGCAGTTTGTTATTCATGGGGAATAAACAATGATATTCATTTACAGTTTTGCCCTGAGCTATACTAGTTCTATTACCCTGTGTCAGAATATAAAGACTTTGAGACTTCTTACCCAAATTTCATCAGTTTTTCAAGCACAAATGCTTCTCATACTCGTTGCCTTCTGTTCCTTAATATCCAGAGTGCTAAAAGGGTTTTTGCTTGTTTTGTTTTGTTTCTTGGTGGCTGCCTTTTTTTGTCAAGTTCATCCAGATTTATAGTTACATTTTAAGAATATTTGACAATATTTTCATTTAGCCACAGTAGGAAGTCTCACATAAAAATTTTAGCATTTTTAATCATTCAAAGCACCCACCATAGAAGAGGCACTAAATATCCAAATAAACAGAATAGCTCAGTCAATTTAACTTAGGTAAACTTCATCATGGATTATGGTAGAAATAGCACAATATAGACATGAAGGAGTGGCCACATTTGCAGAGAGGGAGGTCATATTCTAGCCCAACAGCTTGAAAGCTCACTTACCAGACCAATGTCACTATCTTGAAATATCTGGCATGTCAATGACAAAAACCAATGCTGACACCCAGATGTAACATCAGCCTTTGAAGACAGCCACTCATCACTCTTGGCTAGGTGACAATATTGCTCCTCTTCCACCCTAAAAGGACAACAGTTGTTCCTTACACAAAAGTATAGGAGGTATGATGGAAAAACACAATGGATGTATAAAACTTAAAAAACGCATTACAGTGAAAGACATATTCTCATTAATCCAGCTGGAAGATATCCACCTCTTGCCTTGAAAACATTTGTTACACAGTTTTTGCCACTTTCTGAAGAAGTTCTGGAAGTTTTCTTCTGCCTCAATATCCTGAATTAATGCAAAACATTTAACATTCATTATTTTGATTCAGAGGGAGAGATAGAAGGCACACCACCAGATCCAGCACAGAAGGTGGATGGGGACACACTCTAATGTTTTATGAACCTTCCTTTCCGTTGAATTGCACTTGGCAGCAACAGTTGCTATGTTTTTATCACATCTCATAAAAACACCACAAAGGACTTCAAGAAGAGCTCCAAAAAATGTCCAGAACGGATAGATCAGTGTATTCTGAGGGGGATTAGTGGCAATGTGTCTTTTATTTAATTTTTTTTCTTACTGAAGCATCCACATTATATTTTTATTGCTCCTTGCACATATTCCAGATGAAGTTTTCCTTTCTTTACAGGGTGTCAGCCAGCATCTTCTTCCCACAGATCTTCATCCAGTAGGCTTATTTGTAGACATAAATTGTTGAAGCCACAAGCATGGAATTCCACACAAAACACATCGGACTAACTCACCAATGTAGAAGTGAAGAGGCATACTGTCAAAAAGCATCATACCTCAAAGAATAGACATCCTTCTGAAGACAGAGTTGAAGAACCAGCACAGAAGATATATTCTACAGAGACAAGGTACCATCCTTCAGGATGCATTGTGTACATTTATTAAATCAGAGACCTCTAGATGATCATCCCTAAAGGAGGAATCCATGAGGTTGGGAATCAGTGGAGAACCCAGAATCACCCTAAACATTCATATAGTCACTAGTTAGGACTTTCATATTTTCACTTTTTTGCAAAGTATTTATTATGAAGATATTCTGCTCCTTTCAATAAATATTCCTAATATATACCTTACAAGCTGTCTTACAGAAATGGTTACTGATAAGAAATCAGTGCTACATGATTCCTTCTGGAAATCAGTTCAGGAAGCTAACAGCAGAAACACATGAACGTTTTCTCATTGATGATAGGCTTCTGAGTACCATCCTAGAGACAGGCTTCAATTTAGTCATAATCAATTTATCACACGTATTAGTCATTCTGAAGTAACAATAACAGAATAACATTAACTTTGATAAATTAAATATTGTTTGCCATTTTAAGGCACCAAACATCAAATAATATAATTTTAAATGAAGTTGATTTAAAATATACCAATAAGATGACCTCTATTTTTATGATTATCTCAGTACCACATATGCCTCCTTTAAGCTTCAAAACACCCCTAGGAGCTACGTAAGACAAATTTTATTATATTCATTTTAATGATCAGGAAACAGAAACCAAGAAAAGCTGTCTGACTCATAGCAAGGAATAAAGCAATTAGCACTTGAATATACATCTTTGGACCCATTTCTTTCTGAAGAAGAAATGTGTAAAAATGTTTGGACTCAGAAACTATCTTTTATTCCCTCTAGCTACGAGCAAGGAAACATCAGCCACTGAATTGACTACTGTAAGCTTCAATTCAACATATTCTTATTTGCCACTATGCCGAAAAGGATTTTAAAAACATACATATATTAAATGTTGATATTACCCAATTATATGTACATTTAAAGTACACTAAATAGTGTTCTCTAAATTGTTTATTCATGGAGTTTCTCTGACACGAGATGTGCTCTTTATTTTCTTTGTCTAAGCAAGGGGACTCTAGGTCCCCTGAGCATCCATGCACTATGTGGTATGATTCATTCTTCTACCAAAATCCAACTGCTAAAGTTGGACTGGCCACAAAGCACCATGCTGTAAAACTTTTAAAACAAAAAGCAATTTTTCTACCTATTTAATCCTTTTACTCTTCAAAGGCATCCATGACCAATGGCAGCTCTGCCAATCATCCTTATTCCACCCAATCCCTATTATCAGCCTCTAAACTCTTGTATTTCTGGAGTTGTATTGATTATAATAACATATCTGACTTAGTCACAAAATCCTTTTCTTCCTTGTCTTCTCTACTCTTCCCTTTGTAACTAGTAGGCTCCTTAACTATCTGTCATTCCCTATGGAAAATTGATCAACTTAACAAACATTCTAGAATGCCTGCTATGCTGGCAGTACTACAGCTGAAAATAGAAAGATAGGTAAAAACACAATACCTATCGTTAAGATCATTACAGTTTATGCAGGGAGAGAGATAATTAAAGGAATCATATTCCTACAATCCAATACATACAGTGTTTAAAGATAAGCTCAAGGTGTTATGGAAACAGAAGAGGAACAATTAAGAACTCTGACAGTGGGAATTCTGTTAATGAAAGGCTATAGGAAAAAATGAAATCTGATCTTGCAGAATGAGTAGGAATTAGCAAGTGAAAGAGTATTACAGGTGCAAAAATAATACAAGTAATTGCACAGAAGAATCCATCCACAAGTGTTGCTCAGGTTTCAAGCAGTTGAGTATTACAGGCACATACAAAGAGCTCAGCTTTGGACATGCACATGCAAGTTACCTGTGGGATGATTAAGTGTAAATGTGTGCAAGGAAGCTTAGAAAAATTGTAAAGACTAAATATTTAGCAGTCACCAATAGCATAAAAGGATGAAGAAAAATTAAATGAGGTAAGGTGGTAACCGAACACTGTTAATTAAAACAGACTGGTTTGGAATTTCTGTAATTTTAATTTTTTGAACATCTTAAATGAGAAAATGAGTCAAGAGGATACCTTTAAAAAGAGCTTTCCCTGGAACAAAAGAGAGAGGAAGGAAGTGATATCAGATAAATAACCAGGGCTAGCTCAAGAAAGGCCTTCGGAGATATGGCATGGATTTCAGCTTTTACGCTGAATAATGCTAGAAGTCATTAGTTTAGATTGGAAGTCAAAAGTTTAGATTGGAAAACTAATATGACTTATGTTCTAATAATTATACTCTGTCTACTGTGTACAGATCTTATTCATGGGGAAAAGGGAATAAAACAGGAAGACACAATTTGTAATCCTGCAGCAATAGTATTATTTAAGAGAAAATGGTGATACTTTAGAGTCCTAATAAATGGAGCTCACAGGATTTTCTGTTTTTGAGAATATGAGAACAGATGAAATTGGAGTTCAAAAGATAGCGAAACATCTCAAATAAGAAGGACCAGTCAGGAAGAAAGGCAAAAACAAAGGTAACAATGATACATAAGATATATATATATATATATATATATATATATATATATATGCAATGACAATATCAAAATGCTGGAAACATCTGTTGGGTTTAACCACTTTTGTAGTCTTTATCCCTTGCCAATGCAGTTCCAGTGGTATGGGAGGGAAGAGATCAGATCAGGAGGGGTTGAAGAATGGAAGCAGAGGGCCAGAACTGCAAGAAACAGCACTCAATGTCACCTGTCTCAACTCAACAGAAAAGTGACACTGAGTATTTAGAGGAAAGAGATGTTTCATTCATGTGATGTGATGTGATGTGATGTGATGTGATGTGATGTGATGTGATGTGATGTGATGTGATTCAGAGCCAAAAAAGAACCACTGTAATCTTTTCTACCTCAGATTTGTAAGACAACCCAGTGAAATGGGTCAGTTCCACTTCCCAGTCACGAAGATTTAAATGTCAGCTTTTATTGGGACTTTTGTTAAGGAGAGAATTCTAGAATCATAAGTTAAATAACCATTAATTATATATCAAAAGCATTGTGGATTCAAAATCATTAAATATATTCAAATACCTAAACTTTCTCAGGGATGATGATACATGGTTTAAACTTGTATAGAAACTTACTCAATTGTAACAATATGTGCTTAATAACTTCACTTAATAAACTATCTTTTCAGCATTAAGTACATAGAAAAATGTTCTATAAAATATGTCCACATCAAAATACTCTTCAATTTTAGTTGTCTTAATAATACATTAATTTTTTAGACAATGAAATACAACATATATAAAATATGAAATTTCCTCCTAGAGATCAATATATTAACTTTTGCTTTAAAACCACTTTTCCATTGACAGAAAAACGGAATGGTCCTAGAACTGTTAAAGTATGAAAAATTTGAGAGCTATCAAGTCCAAACAACCTCATTTATAAGTGAGGAAACCAGAGTATAGGAAATCTTTGTGGTCAGGCTAAGTTTACATAAATCTGACAGAAAGGAGATGAAAATCTCCAACACTGGATTTCAGTGGTTTTCTTTCCATTGGCATAATCAGTAACTCTTTTAAGTACTTCCTGTAAAAGTACTAGGAAACTACCACCAAAATAAAGTAACCAAAATTTATTAGCCCCTTTTCATATGGCTTTAAGCATTGTTTAAAGTCGGTTATATACCTTGTTTAACACACTCATTCATTACTCATGGGAATTCTAACAGACAGGTACTGCTATTATCTCTTCTGCAGCTAAAGAAAACGTATAGAGATATCAAGTAACTTTTCCAAAAACATAAAACCTGGGAAACCCTGAAATGGTATCCTAGGCTTAAGGCAATCTGCCTACTTCTTTATGCAGGATTAGCATTTCTCAAGATTCAACTGAAAGAAAAAAAAACTGGAAAGCTACTATGAGTAAGACATTTTCTTGGGCATTGAACAAGATACATATCATACAAATCTCTAAAACTGAGATTTGTTTTGGACCTATCCATTATTAGCACAGCCCGGTAAATACAGAAATAACTCATTTTTATATTCTTATATAGCATTTATCAGGTAAGTTTTTATTTTATATCATAATGAACACAGCCATTTCTAGATTTAGCTAGCACTCAAGTAATTATTGATGCACATGGTGCAGAGGGTAAAGAGCAATACAAAGGAAAAGGGAGTTTTATATTCCCCAGCGACTTGAGTTCTTAACCAGAGAAGTATATTGGAGACATTTTGCTATGTGAACCTGGCCAAGCTTCCCCCGTACATTTTCATAAATAAAAGAATGTTTGAAACATCTCTTTAGACAAATATGCAATAAACTCTTCTTCATTTGCGTATTTCTGTCAGGGCTTACATCTTACCTCTATGAGATCTAGACACTTAAATACACAATACTTTAGTTTAAATGGATCACTTTTTACTTGCATAAGTTTTCTTTAAAAACACACCTATCACTCCTATAAATAAAAAACCAATGCCACATGTCATTTAAAAAATCTCATAAACATCTATTTAGATTAGCTGCTTGCCAATACCTGCTCTATGGACATATTAACACCTCAAGTTTTTTTTCCCCCTTTACTTTAATTAGGGAAAAAGTCCAGTTTCAAAACAGGTGATTCTCTTTCTATGTGACACAGTGTTATTTAATGTTGTGCCCATATATAATACCTTCTTATGTCATCTCACATACTCGCAAAAGTATAATGAGAAACAGTTTTGAATGATCGAAAAATTCCTAAATCCAAACTGTGCCCCTTCTAATTGATTGAGAATAACAGTTTAACGATACTATTATTATCTGAGATTTCACATCCCCCACCTCATTCGGGTTAAATTTCTACTGTTTTTTCTCAGAACATTACTACACTAGTCTAGCTGTCTGGAAATGCTTGTTTCCGAGGTCCGACATAGGCTTCATAAGCTAGCAGCCACCATAACCTATTACATTTCTGGTCTAATTCATATCACAACAGCTAGCAATGGTGGAAGCATATTCACATTTCCCTTGGATTTTTTGAAAACCTAATGCTCTACTTTCAACATTCAGTCACATCTCACAAATAATGAAATGACTAAAACAATTTGCTTCTTTGAGTTTTCACTATTCTGGACTTTAACAATCATTTTAACATGAATTATTTTCCTTCATTCTCTGTGCTAATAACTCTACAATGCACTTGGAAACAAGATTCATGAGTTTGGTTCTGGAGTAAATTACTCGTACTCTGCACAAACTCTAACTTTGGATATGATCATTTTCTTATCTACAATATCATTAAATTGTAAGCTTCCTACATGATCTATTTTCTACTAGAAAATAAACACTAAATTGTAAACTTCCCATGATACATTTTCTACTAGAAAATGAACAATACCAGTATAATTCATTTGAAACTGTAGAAAGAGCTGTGTGACCTTATAAAGATGTTTTAGCAGTCAACTTAAGATGTTTTATACAATCTTTATTATTATCTCCTCCCCAATTATCATATTTTTAAAAATCAAACTTAACATTTTTGAAAACTAGTGACTCAGCAACAATATAAAATAAGAGTTAATGACCAGGATTCATCAGAGTACACATACTTACCATTTTTCACACAATTAAAACTCTACCAGGATATTTCCTAAACATTATATGTGACTAAGCAGTTTTTCATCCATTTGATTAGCTTTACAAGGCTCACCAAGCTTTTACACACAGCTTTTTACTTACTAATGGTCTGGCTCCGATATCCCACCAAATCATCCAAAATATGAAACAAAAGACACATACTGGTCATTGAGGACTTGGCAATTTCCTGATTGATCAAGCCATGAGTGACCAAAAAGCACCCAACTAGTGCATACAAAAACTAACAGGAGGAGAAAGAACATTTTCAACTAATGCCACAGTGACACCAGCAGTTCTTAACTCATATCTCAGCCTGATAGGCATAGGACTCAGCCAAAGTGCAAGCCATCTTCAGAGAAATTAAATAATCTTTAATTAATAGTGCTTACATTTAACAGAGCCAGTGACCTGAACTGAAAATAAAATACACATTGTCTCAAGATGAGCCAAATATCAACAAGTCTGTAAAATAGTCTCAAGTTGAGGCTTTTTTACATAAAGAAAAAGTTGCAAGAGCAAAGCAATTAGATTATAAATACGGTATTCTTGTGGTGAATACTGCAGCAGCTCAGCATATTCACTCAGGTATCTCTTTAAGGTCTTATTTGTGAAAGGATGTGATAACACCAAAAAGAACTTTAAATTCATTTGGCTTTTGAGATTATCACTCTATTTAACCTTGAAAGCCTTTTGCATTTTCTCATGCCTTTGTTTGCTTTCAGGAATTTATCTTCATTTTAACTTTAATCCGTTTTATATCACATGCTTCATCTTTGATCCAGAAGGTTCAACCCTTTATTTATTTTTTTAATCTGTAGTGTGTCAGGATGGGGGTAGGGGAGCCTCATATATGAAAAGGGTTATACAATACGACCATCTTTAAGAAGTTGTATGTCTATATATGTGCTGTATGTTAACCAATGATCATTTTATGCTTTAGATTGAAAAACTGATGCTCATATTAAGCAGTTATTTTACCTGTGATTTCAACACTAATTTTGTCAATTACGCTAGCCTCAAGTTGACAGCATTTTTGTCTCAATAGGCCCAAATACTTCAATATCATATCTTATAAAAATAGAAGTATATACTTATACACTTTAGATAAGAACCATGAAACTAGCACTGTAACGGCAATATTACAAGTTTATGCTGACCAGTAATAGTTTAGATCAGCTTTGCACACTCGGGGATGTATTTTACATTAGACATTGCAAATGCAGAATCTAGAATTTATGAAATTTTCAAAGGCTGAAAAGTAATTACATATCATTGGCTCTAAAAATTAAAAAATTAACAAGAAATATACAAATAATACCTGCAAAAATGTTAACTGTTGTGTTAACTCATATATGAATGTAATAAAAATTGAATTTCAAGAGAAAAGGAAGTAATTATTTCCATTAAATAAATTACCTTAAATTTTTACATGAAAAACAAATTGAATATGATGATTTAAATAGTAATATTAGAAACAGAATTTATTTGATACAATAAGAAGTGGAATCTACCAGTAATAAACATGATTTGGGAATATATTTCGATTGCTATAGATCTTTATTTATGTATCAGAAAAACAGTAATTACAGTCTGCAAAACACTGAAAATTTTGTAAAGTAACAAAAATATCTGTAGAAGAACTAGTTACAGGATGAAAATTACTTTCTCATAGACATTAAATCAGATAAATTGGTATTTTCCAGAAATCTTATCCAAAGGAAAGAAATCCCAGGAGCCTTGAGCCTTATTATAATTAGTCTTATTCCTATCTCATTTCTGAAGACAACATGAGTAGAACAGCTGTACTCAAGGTAATTAAAGATGGTTTATATATCTATGATCTTTTTTTCACCAATTTAAACTTGCCAAAGATAAACCATAGCAGAGATGCTCAGGAAATATGCCCATACAATAGTAATTGCTTTATATTTGTTTAACAACTTGGAGTGTGTAATAATGGCATTCACATATTTCTTACCTGAGAAAAATCAGCAGAGAATTCTCAATAGAAAGTCATGGGTTTTTAAGGAGCAGATTTATAAACTACCTTATATCAAACTACCGCATCCTATTACAGTTCCACACCTTGTTGAAGACCCAATATAAATGTGGATTTGAAATCAAGCACCTCAGTGTTACAAGCTGGCCTGTTTTTTCACAGTAACAATTCCATGGAGAGAAACTGCTCTCACTTCCTAACAGCTTTGAGACATTGAAATGTGGCTGCTTCTCTTCAATAATTTTCCATCAAATGTGCAAGATACATCTTGACAGTGAAACATGGTTTCTCATTTACCTCTTCAACAAGACTGAAATATTCTTTCTCTATAACAAGACATTCATTTTATTTAAATAAAGCCAGGGTTGCTCTCTGGCTTCATTTCCTTTTCCAAATACTTCCTCATTTTAAAAAAAATACTTTGTTAATAGAATCTGAGAAGGAAATTTCTTTTTAATGTGATACCTGTATCTGAAAATGCTAACTTTCCTGATGATCACTTGTCTGGCCATGGACAATACAAACTGAAATAATAGACATAATTTAAAACCATGCACCTAGTACATGAATTATTGAATCAGTGCATGTGAGGCTTTCTGGGACTAAAAGTTTTTAATTAAAGTAAACCAATCCTTACAGTAGAAATGGAAATAATTGGAGAAGTTGAAATTACAAGTGACTAATGGACACAAAGTTTCACAACTCCATACTGGAAGAGTTATCCACTTCAACGTGAATAAAAAGCCAACCCACTTAGGAATCAATCAGAAGGGGTGTTAGGCATTAAATTCATTCTGACCTATAAGACCATGTCTAGAAACTTGTTTTTGTCAAAGAAAGAGTAGTTCCATTTTCCCTAACTGCTGATACAGTACATGGCTCCAGTAAAATAGTAACTGGGTGATAAATAATAAGAAAGGTATTTAATCTTTAAGGCTTCCACATAATAAGGTTAACTATAAATTATCTCAAGGGCCTGCAACATTTCAAAATTTCCTAAGGATAAAAAGGATATATATGGTTTATCAAGTTCACGTACATAAAACAATATAGATTTCATTACATGTAGGATAAATTTCACTTCCCAAATTAAGATACTGCCTCATCTAAAAGAATGAAGATCATAATGATCCTGTTTATTTATTTATAAAGAATGCTAATACTTTCTGTTACGATTTAGATCTAAGATGTCTGCAAACTTCTGATGCACATGGAAGGTGAATGGACCCAGGGGTGCTAGACTTCTCAGTGAACTTGTTTATTGAAGAGCCCAGCACATGGCTGAAGGTGCTGCTCTGAGGCGAGGCCTGCTTGTGGACGGATCGCTGGGGACATGGCCTGGAAGGGTTTATCCTATTTCCCCAGCTCCTCCCTCCTCTCTTGCTTCCTGCCTGTCATTGGTTGAGCATCTCTTTCTGTCCTATGCTTTCTGCCACTCTGTTTCTGTCTTGGAACTACTTAACGATGGACTGAAACCATGAGTCGAAATCTTTCCTCTTTTGAATTGTGAGGAAAAAATAACTCAGACAATTTCAAACTGCAAGGGAATGAGTGGTGAGAACAGTTAGCCGGTTTGCACTTGAGAGTCATGAGAACCCAGCTCTCTCGTTTGCTTAAGTTACTAAGTCCTCTGTACCTCAGGTTCTTTCCCTCAAAAACAGGGCAGGGTTAAGGAGACATCCACTATAAAGTGCTTCTTGTAATATCATAGGTGCTCACAAGTGTTCATCAACTTTATAACCCATGATGGAAACAAAGTAATCCTAACAACTATTTGGAAATTCATATTTGATAAATGATATAATAAAAAATTATTTTGCTTCATGAGTGCTAATTTTTGTGGTCAGACACTTCCTGAGACTTATAAAATTGCTTACTATCTAAAACAATTAAAATGTCAAATTAGTAATGGTCTATATTCTTTCTTTGGGTTATTATATAGATTAGTGTTTAAAAGATTTTCTACATGACATCCTCACTTTCCAATGGATTTCTTTTATACCAGCAATTATGAAAGGCAAAAATATAATTACATTGTTATTTATTTGCCATTTTACATTTGCAAAATTCTCTTTGTTTTTAGACAGAGCAGCCATTGGTTCATGGACTTTTGTTAAAGATGGTGTATTAGTCAGCTTTTCATTGTTGTGATAAACACCCTAAAATAAAGAGTTCAAAGGAAGAGAAGCATATTGTCTCATAGTTTCAGTCTGTGGTGGGCTGGGTCCATTGCTGTATACTTCTGGTGAGACAGAATGTCATGGTAGAAAAGTGTAGTGCAGCAAATCTGGGAAGCAAAGAGCAAGGGAATGAGTCAGAGACGAAGGAGCCAGGGACAAGACCTACCCTCCAAAGCAGACCTCCGGGGACCTACTGCCTCCACCTCTTAATGGGCCACTCAGCTATGAACTCATTAGTAGATTCATCACTCCAATGGATAACTGTTGGGGAGCAAATCCTCCATGTGTGATTCTTTGGAGGGTATTCCATAGTTAAACCATAGCAGATGACTTTGATAACAACCCTGCAGAGCCAACAATGGGAAATGGCCAATAGCTTTCCTGCTACACATAGCATTGCTCCTTCTATCCAGCTTCTGTCTTCCTCTGGCTTGTTTTCATCTTCCTGAGACATTTGAACTCTCAGATCTTTGTGTGTCACATTACTTTTTATCTCCAGACTTTACTTGCTTTTAACAATTATCATTATATTATTCATGTGATGATTTATTTGTTTTTATTAATCTGACAATTCTGTCCTAGATTTTTTACTACTGCCTGGCTAATATCTAAAACACAGGGATGGATCCCTTATGCCTATTATATATAGGTAGAAAGACCAACCACATTCAAAATCATGCTGCCTATCTAGGTATTATTCATTGAAGTATAACTCCCATCTTCCTTTATAAATTATATTTCTCCAAAAGAGCACAAGTGTGACGTAGTACTCTCTTTGTTCTAACCCATCTCAAGTCATAAGTGAAAACTAGGATTATCATGTCTAGAGGTATAAAAATACAATGGGTTTCCATTAGGATTGAAATCACATGTACCTTCATAAAGTCGAAGCCTGAAACAACAATGGTAGACAGAAAATCTGTCATGGCAAAGCTGACAAAGAGTCCTTCACTAAAAATAAATTGTATGTTAAATGGTGAAAGTAGAGACTATCATAGTGACTGTAATCTAGTATAATGTGTTGCTGTCAAATATCTACCTCCTGTTCATTACTGTTTACATTCAGGAATTCCTTTCCAGAGATAGGACATAACAGCTCAGTGGGGGAGCAATTGCTTAGCGTGTACAAGGTACTTCAGAGGGCGGGGTGAGGGTGTTATATAAAATAAATTTAATGATGTCTAATAACTTATTTTGGCTTTATTAATCTGTTTTAACTGTAGACATTAACAAGATTCAGTGTGATATTTCAAATGCAGCATATAGTGACCAATTCCCTTCCCCATCTTTAATGCTGCTCAAAAGGCAGCCATGTTTACCTTGGCTTTGTAAATCTGTTTTGTTAGCTGGGGGTTTAGCTCAGTGGCTTAAGTGCCTGCCTGGCAAGCAGAAGGCAGTGCATCCGATCCCTGGTACCAAAAATAAGTAAATCTGTTTTGTTTTCCTTAGGATAAATCCTCCTGGTTTGGCTTTTTTGATAAAAATTACAAGTTTTTTCTTCTTCTTAATGGCTAAATTATATATAAAATCAGATTGGACTTACATGCAGTTTTCTGAGGAATATCCACTCTCTTCTCCATAGTGGTTATACTAATTAATATTCCTATCAATATTGTATGAGAGTTCTCTTTTCCTCACCAGGGCTTATTCATTTATTTTTGGTGTTTTGACAATAGCCATTCTAGTTGGAGGAAAATGATGTCTCAGTGTAGTTTTGATTTGCATTTCTGTGATGGCTAATGATACTAAACATGTTTTCATATTTTTTTAACTACTTACATTTCTTCTTTTCAGAAGTGTCTATTCAGATAATTTGTCCATTTTGTAATTGGATTACTTTATTTTTATATTCTGGAAATTAATCCTTTGTCAGATGAATATTTAGCCCATATTTTCTGTCATTCTGTAGATCATCTCTCATCTCTTTTTTGTTTCTTTTGCTGTGTAGAAGTTTTAGTTTTAATGTAAGCCCTATTTTTTTTATTTTGTTTCTTGTGCTTTGTGGGGTCATAGCCAAAAAATAAAAATAATTACCTAACTTAATATCTTAAAGTGCCTCCAACCATATTTCTTCTAGTACTTTCATAGTTTCAGTTCTTATGGATAGATCTCTGATCAACTTTGAGCTGATTTTATATAGGATGAGAGAGAGGAGTCAGGTCTCCATATTTTGAATAAGGATATCTAGGAAAAAAAACTATTATTCATCCAACTTACCATAAGATACTCTAATATTTTTGAAGAGTGTTTGTTTGTTTGTTTGTTTGTTCATTGATTGGTTATTGTTGTTGCTGCTGTTCTTTGTATTTTTGAGTCATCCATCTTTGTATTTTTGAGTTATCCATTCTTTTATATGCAGTGACTACTATATGCAAACATTTCCAAAAAACACATATATACCTGGAAAAGGCTATAAAAGTCTGAGATCCAGAATCCGCCCCTAATTTTTTCCAATTTTCTACAAATTTAATTTTTACTTCTTTCCCCCGGTTGTCTACTTAACTTGCCCCAGGCCCTACCTTTACTTATAATCTGTACTTTCCTTGAGTTCTATTTTATTTTCTCATTTTTCATATGTCTGGTTCTCTTGTATAAAAGATATAGACTCTTTTATTTTCCAGTGCTTTAGAGTAAGTTCATACTTCTTTGTTAGGTTCCTAAAGAGTATTATAAATCACAGAGTGGATTTTGAATAATAAGTGGGTTATGCTGTATTCATACTTCTTTGACCTTCTATAATCTCATGACAGTAAGTACAACAATTCTAATTTAATCTGCAAATAACTTTTGAAATGATACTCTGCTTTGTTACATCTCATTTCCCATATCACAAGTTCTTTGAGGGCACAAACTATATTTTATTTAACTTGGATATGTAACACAGTGCTACTTACATAGCGATTTTAAAAGTTATTAAATTAACTGAATTAAATCAAATTCTGGAGAAAATTGGGTTGTTTATAAAATTTTAATATCAAATTTTCATTTTTAACAAGTGTTTCTCTACCTGTGTAGTAAATTAAAGTACACCTACCTTATACATCTGTTTTGTTTGGTTTAAGATTATAATGTATTTAATAATTGCTACCCAGATGGGAAAACTAAAATTAAATACAAATATATACAAGAAAGCAAATAAAATTTTCATATAAACTGATCCTGATGGTAAGTTTTCGAACTACCTCAAAGGACTAGAAAACGGAAGAAGCCCAAACCCAGATGCACTTGCTGAACTGAAATCCTAGCTAATTCAGACTCAGATTCCTGCTAAAGCAACACCGATAGAAACACTGGCAACTATCAACAAGAGTTAAGAAATCAAGCTACCTTACACAGACATTGGTTATATCAACTTTATTATGACAAAGTGCATCATAGGTTGCAAAGTACTATAAAATGTTAGTGGTCATTATGTTAGTGCCGTCCCTTCTGAAAAGAGGGTTTTTCAGGTAGCTGCTTAGGGGAAAAGATTTTGAGTTCCACCTTCAGGATAGTATACTGTGTAGCTGATACAACATGTTTTGTAAGCAGCCTATGAATCTATACTTCCTCAAAAAATTCAATTAGTCACTCAGTATTTTTTTAAATAAACCCAACTTTTAAAAATGATTTTGCTTGCTTCATAAAATCCTCCTTTTTAAATCTCATTTAAACTTCAAGTCTATTCCATGATCTAACTTAGTAAGCATTTCTTCTCAATTTAAAAAAAAATCATAAAAGGGACGATACTCTTCTGCTAGCCCTTCCAAACTATAGAACAGCACATGAGGTTTGACCAAAAATACAGTGAATGTTTAAATGTTTTCAAAAACGTATTACAATTAAGACACATGCCATTGCTTCCCCTCAGAATACTCCCTCACTTCAACCACACTTAAACTATCAGTCATGCCACTCTCCAAAGCAGTCCCAGAAGTCCTCTTTGCTAAGTGCTTTAGTTGTACTGTTGTGGCTACCTTGTTGTCCTGGACTGATTCAAAATATTTATCTTCCATGGTCATTTGATTTGGGGGAAGATCTAGAAGTGGCATGGAGCCAGATGCAGTGCATAAGGTGGACAAAGAATCCCGTAACATCGTTATGTGTCTGCTTTTTATTGTGTGGCACTTAGCAATATTCACAGTATTTTAAATTATATTTCATAAGACACTCACGGAAGATTTCCAGAACTGCTACTGAAAGAAGGAAGAACAGTGGGATAAGTGTATGTGAAGTGAGAGGGAGTAGTTGAAGGGCGATTAATGGCAATGTGTCTTTTATTGAAATAAAATTTAAATGCGCACCATAATTTCGATCATGCCTTACATAGTGTTGGTATAATTTAAGACCTAGACATTAAATGATATCACTCACAACTTTCTCTGAAAATATTTTTTTCTTTTTTTAAAAAACTGGTTGTTTTATTGCAACATGAAATTTAACCAGATTCTATTTGGCCTTATGCCATAATTCTTAATTAATACTCACAGGTTCCACAACATGGTTCAAAGTTAATGGTAAATCATTACACTCTAGACAGGGATTTCTGAATTAATTTCTAAGTACCAGAAGTAATTCTTCTATTACAAGCTGCATTTAGATCATAAATTATTGTGGAGCCCTTGCTGGCTGTGCTCAACAAATGTGAAGTTACTAATACGTATAAAGATGGCAACGTGGCAAAATATTGAGGGCACAAAGGGCAAAATGATTACCTCTCTTGGTCAGGACTTGCTTGTAACTGAAAACTATGATTTGAAAAAAGAAAATAAAAAAAAAAAAAACTAGCCCAAAAGTCTCTGAAACACATTTGTTGAAATCCTGCTTCATCGTCAGCAGACACCTGAGAACAAACTAGTTAACAGCTTGACAGATTCAAGACGGGGACAAGCATCTTTCCTTGGCACCATTTTAAATTGCTACAAGGAGGGTGATTCAGTGAAACTGGGGTCAGGCAAAAAAAAAAAAAAAAATTTCTTGTTAGAAAAAAAAGAGAGGTTTACAACAGAAAACAGGAAAAGAAAGTGCCACCCTTTCAAACTATTCACTGAAACAAACCACAGTTATATTCATAAACCTAAACAATTATTTTGAATGTTTACTTCTAAGAAATAAAGGATATATGTTTACTTCTAAGAAATAAAGGATATAAAAATCATAATTTAACAAACAGTTTTGACATATCTAAAAATGATATTAAATAGCATGAGTCTATACTAAAATAAATGTTCAAGAATTATGCTTGCTTGTAAGCATCTGTAACATTGAAAAAATAAAATGTTTCTCTGAATTTCTTGAAATTGGCAAGTTGATAAAAATCTCCAGATTAGTACAAATAATTGCCAGTAGCCAATGATCTTTAAAGAGTGTGATTTTCCTAAACTGTGAAAAGTTGTCAATTGTCAACACTGGATGATATTTCAGCCATGAGACTGATGAATTCAGTAAAATAGCAAAGACAGAAAAGAGGGCCAAGATCTCAGATCTCAGCCAAAGCAATATTAAGAGGTCAAGATAAATCAGAACAAATCAAAGTCCTAACCCTAAGTGAAGATAGAAGACTCCAAGAATTACAGAGAGAAATCCAGGAGCACACGGAATCCTGGGAGCTAATGGACAGTTTTCAGGAGATGGGAACTGTCAACTGTGTAAAATGCTGCTAATAGGTCAAGTAAGATGAGGACTGAGAATGGGATTTGGTGCCTGAGGGTCTTTGTTGACCTTGATAAATGCAACTTTGGTGGGACGCGGAGTGAAGCCTGTGAAGAGCGAATATAAGAGACACAGAGAGGAGATTCCAAGTGCAGAAAACTTTTTCGAGGACTTCTGCTGCAAAAAGAAGCAGAGAAACCAAGCTAGTGTCATTTTGTTAACAGGTAGATTATTTTTAAGATGAGCTAATACCAGCTTGTCTCCAATATGTATTAACAGAAAGCCAATTGAGACTCTAACATAATCACTGACTTACTCCAGTTCACACATTTCTCTAGGTGTTAGTGGTAGTGGCACAATTCTCAATTCTATTTCTCATTATTTTGGTTTCCCTTCAGCGATTAACATAGAAAAATACTTATTTGACCCACAAACAATTTATTGCTTTTAAAACATATCCTATCAACTTCTGCTTTCCCTAGCTCACCTTCAAATTAGCACAATCACCGGCTTGGAAAAATGTGAAAGAAATGTGAAAGGTGTATTTATTTCTCTGCTCCTTCCTGTGAAATATGACACATACTCATGCCTCTCCCTTTTGAATGTGAATCATCAAATTGTTTTTCTCCTCCAGGCTTTTTGCTTAAAATAAGCATAACTTCCAAAATTAAAAAAATAAAAAGCCAAATCTTTCACAATTTAAAAAAATGCACATCTTCAGGAAATGAATCGGTATCTAAATATCTCGATTCACTCTACACCCATGACATCACTCTCACCATCAGCATCTCTGCAGTTGTTTTTCAGAATCAGACATTTTTTTAAAAAGCTACTTTTTCCTCTGCCTTCCACTCTTTAAAAGAGTTCACATGGCAACATTGCAATAAACTTGACAAGTTTCTGTCCAGCAGCATAGAGCTGAGGCTTTTAAGAATATTAATAGGTCCAGGGAAAAAAGCTAGAGGTTAATTAATATTCATCTGTTTTCCCACAGTAAACACATAAAGTTTAACTTTTTTATCCATCTGGTTGTTCTAGCAAAGCAAAGAATTTAGTGAATGGCAAAACACAATGTAAAAATGAACATTAAACTCACAAAATAACTTTTCATACAGATGGTATTTAAATGCTATTCAATGATATTTTGATCAATTTAGTAAGTAGTTATCAAATAAAATACATTCAAATATAGCAGGAATTAATATAATTCCTTTAATGTTTTGAACAACCATTTCATCAGCATCTACAATATGCAAGGATCTGTGCTACAGATACAAGGGCCACAACAGACAGTTTCCCTACCTTGGAATAGTTTTTATTCCAAGGGAAAGAAAACAGTTTAAGTGATAAAGATTTAATGTGTCAGATGCTCTGCTAAAATATTAGATACAGACATGAAAATGGTTGTAGAGGCACAGTCATTAATTCTGTGGTGAGGATGGAGAAAACTAAAACAAAGAGTTTATATTTCCAAGATAAAACTATCTTTTCAGAGGTAAGAGAGGCTTTGAGAAGGCAAGAAAAACAGATCAAACCATTTAGGGGAGATGTAACAGCCAGAACTAGGCAGGTAAATACATTCGGTGCTATCAGTGTGGAAAGGTACAGTTCACGGAATTCTCAAAGGCCTGCTTCTCAAACAGAAGGAGGCTGAGCAGGAGATGGACACAGACTGTCCTGCCACAGGGTGTCTCTGAAGACAGTACCTTCAAGAGTCATTACCAACATGACTTAAAGGAGACCAAAGAACAGTGCCTCCTGAGGAGACCACTTGAAGGAAGGAAGAATTGGAAACCATCCTCACTATGACCTTCCCTATCCTCATCACAAAAATTACTCAATCTTGTATCTCCAAAATACATCTTAATTCTACCCCTTCTCACCATTTTTTTTTTTTTTTGGACAATCTATAAATCCAAACTGATGTCACTACTTTCCTTGGTTACAATAGCTAACTTGTCTCTCTGCCATTTCCCTTTCATTCTGAAAACCTTTGTATCCCCGAAATCCAAACTGATCATTTTAAATTATAAATTAGATTACATTATTGCCTTATGAAAACATTTCCATTAGAGTTGGAAAATGAAAATGAAAATGTCTTATTTTTTTCCATGACACCATAGATGATTTAGCTGCTACCCACTCCTCTACCCTCATTTCCTGTGTATCTTTTTTCTTGTGCTTCAATTCTCCCTAATACACTGATGGAGCCAACTCCCTCCCTGTAAAGTTTTTAACGCATGTGTCCATTTCTAATCACATCGTTTCTAATCACACTATCTGAAGTGGCTACCTCTTTCCATTCTCTATCCACTACCATGGTATACTTTCTACACAGCATTCATTGCTGTTTGAAATAATCTCATTGATGTATTTACTGTCTCTTCTCTCATACTATTCTCATAAATTCCAAATACTCAAAGAATGTCGCGTTGCTCAGGTTTCTTCAGTACCTATTGTACTGTCTGTAGCTGAATATCTACTCAATGCATGACAATTGAGTGTATGAGAAAGTTTGGGTAGAGAGGTAAATAAGCTCAAAAATATGCAAAAGTTTAACCTGTGATGCATTATAAAAGATTTCTACATGTCTACCTAAGACACCTGTTACTACTCTTCTACAAGTTATTCAGAGACAAATGGGATTGCATTCAAGTAAAGTGAAAACAGATCTACTTTAAGGACAAACCCTACCTGAAGACTTTCCATTCTGTAAATAGTCAGTTTGATTTCAGCCCAGTGAACACACTCATGCCTTCCTCTATCATCTTGTGAGACAATACAAGTTTAGTTGTAATAGTCGAAAGCAAGAAAAGCTTCGTGGAAACTATAGCTCATACAAATTCTGATAAGGGTCTTCCAGAAGAACTAGAAAACAAGGAAATTAAATTCTATTTTGATAAAGTTATGCTAAATAATGGGTACTGGAAAATTGGAACTTTGGGGGTAGACACTGTGAGTCTAACACATTCTGTGGGAAACAGACCTCATGTCTCAGAGGCATAAAAAATCACATGGGAAAAATCTTCCACTGTGCAAGATTTCTAAAAATTTACTATTTAAAGCAAAAGTCTCTACCTCCCTATTTTTGTTTCATATTTCTTGTGCAAATTTCCAATAATAATGTCATTTTATTGGTCCTTTCATACTAGTTAGCTAGAGCCAGGCAAAGGCATTCTTGCCAAAAGAGAGAAGGATTGTCTGTGGTCCTTGTTGAGACTGACCACAGCCCAGCTTCCCCTTCTGCCCATCCAGCTTCCATCTCTCCCCCTCCACAGGCACTGCTGTCACGAGCACTGCCTAATGCACTTCCTGCGTGCTACTCTCCAGCTCAGGGTTTGTCTCCTGGAGAACCCAATTTGCAAACTCTATCTTTAAGCACAGCAGGATCCAGGTGTTCAAATGAGGTTGTCAGCAATCTATATCTTTCAGCTCTACATTAAATTTATTCTTAGCAGTTCTCTCCTCCAGGTTGAAAGAAGATTATAGGAAATTTCAACGAAATTCTTTTTACTACAACCAATTCCATGAATATAAATTTGTATAATGGTGATTTATTTTTGGAAATTTTCGTAAATGATTTATAGAGATAAAGTAGACTGGTGTGTCCCTTGAGGAATTAGCAGGACGAAACTAAAGATGTCTAAAAGCAAAGAAAACATAACATAAAAAATTCTTTCAAAAAAAGTGAAGTGTTATTCTAGCTCCTCAGAATAAATAATTGGATCTATGAACTTGGAAATTATTCACTATGAGATCTGACTCTAAAAAGAAAAATTATTCAAAAGCCAAGCAGTGTTTTAAATATTTAGGATGGTCAGGAGCAATTACTAGTAATACTGTAATGTACTACATGATTACTATGTCAGATATGACATAAGTGAAATGAGAATATAAAAATTTGAGGATAGAAAAGCTAGCTAAACTCCTAAAATGCTATGTCTAAACTATTAATTAACTAGAAAGCAAGAGGAAAAGTCACACTAAATATTAAATATTGCTACTGTGTTTCAGAAATAAATTAAGGCTTAAGTGCCATGTAAATTTGCAGAAGAATCTTGGCAATGCTAAAATACTGATGGTACAAAAAGGATGGTAGAAAGACTTGAACTAAATAGTAACTAAAAAAGGTTTTCACATGGAATGTTATTGGGTGTTGATGATAAAGTACTGCTTTGTGTGTGTGTGTGTGTGTGTCTGTGTGTGTGTGTGTGTGTCAGAGAGAGAGTCTATAATCCTTACAACTTACCAGTTAGCACATGATTTGAAACATTTATATATGGAAAAATAGAAATTAGGACCCTTCAAATGCTTTTAAAACATCCTACCCAGTATAAACTGTAGTAACCTTCATAAGTTATTAGAAGAAATGAGATTTTTAGAAATTGGTAGCTTTGTCAAAGTGACTTTTCACTTGACAAATTTAATTTCAGAAAATTGTTTGTTAGAGAACTGCTTTTCAATGAGTTGGCCTAATAAGGTAGCCAACGGCAGGGATAGTTTTATATGCCACAGAGTAGATAAACTCCCACTAAAACCTACACTTTTCTCACAAGAGGACTGACAGAATTCTTAGCACTAACACTGATCAGTAGCTTGTGGATCTTAAGTTCATCCCTTCACCAGTGTCTGAGGCCAAGGACGTGAAATGTGATCATTCCTTCTGACTCTCTCAGAAGCTAAGAGAGCAGTCAGGCCCTTGTGAGTCCAAGCTATAATGAAAGCATTGTTATACGTTTTCACTATTTTTAAGATTTAAAGAAACAATCTCTCCAATTTTCTGCTCAGATTCCAACATTCAAATTATGCTATACTTCTTGACAAGAAGAATGTTCTCAGATTGAAGTGGACATGATTTGATATGCTAGTTATTACAAACATCAATCAAAAATAGACTCCAGTATGCAGAATATTATTATTTGTAGTTATTTTAACTTTTAATGTATGATTTGTCAATTGTTATTTTTAGTACGTTTCACCTTCAAGTAAATTAAGTTTAGCCTTGATAACTGAGACCTGACATGTTTGTAATAAAACACAATAAAACTACAAGAGTCTAAATTGAACCTTCAGATGATACAGAAATTTTTCTCACATCCTTTCCTCCAACAATCATCTCACAAATACTATGAGCCTAGAAATATACCAAGCACTAGAAGTAGAGCTAAAACAAACCTCCAATCACAGGCCTCATATTTAGCACAGAAAACTGGTAGTAAACTGGTAATGTATCAGCTCAAGCGTTGATGAATATTATGAAGAAAAATAAGTCAAAACGAGTGATAGAGAGTGAAAGGGGACTATTTTGGTTAGAATTGCTGAAAGTTTTTGGGGAAAGGACTCACAAAATAATACATTCGAGTTTTATTCTACTTAAGAAAAAAGAAAATGCACATAGAAAACAAAATATTACTTTCATTTTTCATAATGCTTGTCTAGAAAACACATCTGATATCTGTGTGTAGCTATTATGCTTATTATACAAGTCCAAGCCTAGACATACACACAAACTCATTTATTTTCAGTGCTAGAAAACTGCAGACTCCCCACAGAAGTTCAGACCAGTGTCGAAGAAGCAAAGTAAAAAAATGGGGAACTCACACTTCCTGCAGGCAGACAGATCCCAGGGACAAAGAGGAAGATACTCTCAAATCCCCCTTTAAATCTTCCAAGTACATAGTCAGTTCGCCAGTTAGAACATTGCTTCTCTGGTTCACTGAAAAAGGAGAGAACTAGGACAAGTAGGTTACAGAGACCCCTCTACAGGAAAGGAAGCAGGAAGATGAGTGTAGAAAGATTAATAATAAACCTGTGATTTGCTTATTTCTTTGTTCTTTTTTTCAGCCACCTTCTAAAGTTGAAGTGCACGTATACAGTGTATGTAGGCAGAGAGTCCGTTGGGTTTTCCCAGGGACATGGTTTGTTGAGTCAACAGGGAGGAGCAGGGAGGGGATTAGGTAGGGAAGTGTTGGAAATGTCTTCCAGAGAATCACTGTAGCAAAGGACTATTGAATACAAATTGGATAAGGAGAAAAATGAGTCCATCAAGACAACAAATAAATGGTACAGTAAATGTATTCTATCCAAAAGTAATCAAATACCACTGAAAATAAGAAATCAGTTACTGACCTCAAAAATAAGGTTATTCAGCCAGCCTGTAATCTGAGTACCTGGGAGGCTGAAGAAAAAGGATCACCATGAGTTCAAGGCTGGTCTGGGCTACATTAGTGAATTCAAGCTCAGCCTGAACTACATAACTACATAGTGAGGCTGTCTCAATAAACTAAAAGAAAAAGTAATAATATATATTTTACAAATAATTTTATATTATGTGTGTGTGTGTGTGTGTTATTTCAACTGGTAGAACAAAATAATGGCCTACCTAAGATGTCTCTATCCCTAATGCCTAGACACTAAATATGTTAACTCACAGAACAAAAGGGACATTGTGTATATTATAATCATCTCAAAATAGAGAGATTTTCTTTGGGTCAACCATGAGCCCAATAAAATTACAAAAGCCTTTTTAAAATGAAGACAATGGAATTATAAAGAGCAAGTAAGTGAGCTGCTAGAAAGAGAGGGTCAAAGTTGAAACAGTTTAAGATGCTATGCTCCTGATTTTGAAGTGAAGTAAGCCAAGGAAAGCAGTGGCCTCTAGAAATAAGGTAAGTTAAGGAAATAGTCTCCTCTAGAAAAAGATCTACTTATGCTTTGAAAGTGTCATTTAGAATGTCTTTTGCACAGGACTAAAAAAATTTTTAAATGATGCTGATTCACTGTTTGTTACAGCCACAGTACAAAACTACCAGTTGGTTAAAGAGAGAAATTTTGAAGTTACTATTTTGAAAGAAGTATAGTTATTACCAAAAAAAAAGTCTAAGGTATAACATGTGTTAAAGGAGGGTCAGGATGAGTAAGGTTCAGGAGTTCAGTGACCTGGATATTGAAGTCTCTAAGAATGAAAATGGCAATCTAGATGGTCAGATCTTCAATAATGAAAAGGAGGATGGTAGACTCCCAAGAAGGATACGCTTTAGAAGTTCTTGGGTGTTTGTTTGTTTGTTTGTTTGTTTTGGAACAAAGATACAGTGGTCTGGAAGGAATAGTGAAACAGAAGGATACATAAATAAAGGCGCAAGTCAAGAAAACTAAAAATCAATCACTATCCTCAAGGATGGCCCAGTTTTAGTTTAAAAAAAAAGATGAAGGCAACAATGAGAAGAGAGTGGACGGTATCAGCTCACTTGAATGTTGAAGAGAGATTCTAAGGGGATAGTGAATGAGCTGGGTTACAGGGTAAAAGCAAGTGAGGTAGTTACATTGGACCCATATAAGCTTATGGATCATGAGTCTGGGTCAAAATTTATGAACTAAGATTCCTGCACTTCTGCAGGTGATTTAGACAAATGCGGGTATAAAGTATAGTGGCATTTGTCCTGACACTTTTTAAGAAGGGAAAGCAGTTACAAATAAAGGATTTCCTGAGGATTGCTCTCTTGGATAATTGTAGAAATGAGGTAACTGAAGAGTGATTGTCTTACCAGCAAGGACCAAGAACTCTCTGGGTTCCCTTCAACTAAAACCTAGACAACACAGAAAAAACAAGAGGTAGAAGATACTGAGAAATCCAGAAGCCCATGGACACCTGAAGTCTTGTTTGCAGATTTCAGAATGGGTTGTGATGGTAGAGTGGAAACAGGGACAGAAAGGAATTTACTAAGTATTATCCCATCTGTTGGGGTCATGGTGGGGAGAAGGGCAAACAGAAATTAATGTTATCATGTAAGAGTTTTCTCAGGTCTACAATTCTACTATTCCCACAAACTCAGATATCATAGCAGCAAATATTACTCTTTTTTCAGGTAGGCTCATATTTGGAGGAGGAATAATTTATAAGAAAATATAGTTTAAGGGAATTGGTATAGTAAAAGTGTAAAGAGAAACAACTGCAAATGAGAAACAGCCCAGATGGAAATAGCTTTTGCTGACACAAATGTGAACAGTTTTTTAAGACCTCTGAGTATTTGGGCAATCTTAAAACCACGAACCTCTGGTAGAAAGTTCCAACACCAAAGAAGAAAGATATGTTCATCAAATTTGTTCTAAAAGTTCATTCTGCTGCTTTAAAAAATGAAGTTATTTTTCTACAATTTTTGTTTCCTTTACACAGGAGAGCAAAAGCTCTTAGTCTTTCCAGATAAATTCAGTTCAAATTAAAGACATTTTAGTTTGCCTTCTGTGTCATATAAAGAACTACAGAGAAACAAGTTTTTGTGCATGAAGCAAAATTGCATGTGAAAGCATGTGATAAGTTAGGCATTGGTCATTACGGGGTCAAGATGCTTAGGTTCCTTCAAATTCTCAAAGTGGTTTCGTCTCAAAAAAGAAAAAGAACACTTTTCTAGAAATTTAAAAAACAAACTATTCTTGTAATATATAAATAAATTTTAATATATGAAACACAATCTGAAAACTTTTACTCTAAAATCAGGAACAAGACCAGGATGCCCACTATGTCCACTCTTACCCAATACGGTTTTGGAAACTTTAGCTGAAGCAGTTAGAAAAGAGAAAGAAATAAAATGAGTAACAAAAGCAAGTAAAGAAGTTACACTATCGTTATTGTGGAAGACCCCAAAAACTCCACTAAAAGACTTGTAGATTTAATAACCAAATTCAGTAGTGTAGCTGAATACAAAGCCAACACTCAAAAATCAATAGCCTTCCTACACACAAATAAAAAACTCACTGAGAGAGAAATTAGAGAAACATCTTTCACAATAGCATCCAAAAATATCTAGGAATCAATCTAACAAAAGATGCAAAAGACCTATGCATTGAAAACTACAGTACTCTTAAAAATGAGATTGAAGAGGATGTCAGAAAATGGAAAGATATCTTGCTGGTGAGTAGGAAAAACCAATATAGTGAAAATGGCCATACATCCAAAAATGTTACACAGATTTAATGCAACTTTAATCAAAATTCCAACAGCTTATCTCACAGAGTTAGAGAAAACAATCCTAAAATTCATCAGACCTGAGAATCAATGGAACAGATTAAATAATGCAGAAACAACTCCAGACATACTCCACCATCTTAGCTTTGACAAAGTGCCAAATATATTCAGTGGAAGAAAGACAGCCTCTTTAATAAATGCTGGAAAAACAGGCTTTGTGCATGCTGAAGATTAAAACTGGTCCCATAACTTTCACTATGCACTAACCTAAATTTGAAATGGATCAAAGATTTCAATATTAAAGCAGAAACATTAAATGTGCTGCAAAATAGAATAAGTAAAATTCTTGAAGGCAAAGATTTTATGAATAAAACCCTGATCACACAGGAACTATCACAAAAAATCAATAACTAGGATATCATCCCATTAAAAAGCTTTTGCACAGTAACAGAAAACACGAACACAGTGAAGAGACAACCCACAATGTGGGAAAAATGTTTGCCAGCTGTTTCTCAGTCAAAGGATTACTATCAAGAACATATAAAGAACTCAGAAAAATCAGACCTCCCAAATTTAAAGACTGACTTCAAAGTTGGGCATCTGACTGAGTTGAATACACATTTCTCAGATGAAGAGTTTCAGACAGCAAATAAATGTATGATAAAATGTTTAAATCACTGGTCTTTCAAGAGATGCAAATTAAAACAATACTTAGATTCCATCTCACCCCACAAAGAATGGCTGTTATCAAGATCAATCAATAGCAAATGCTGGAGGAAATGTGGAGGAAAAGGAACACTTCTCTACTATTGCGGGGAGTATAGACTGGTGCAGCCACTGTGGAAATCAGTGTGGCGCTTCCTCTAAATGTAGGATTAGCGGTTCCATTTGACCTAGTTATTCCCCTTCTGGGTATCTTCCCAGAAAAATTAAAAGCATCATGCCACAGCAATATATGTGCACCTATGTTTATAGCAGCACAATTTGTAATAGCTAAATCTTGGAAACAACCCAAATGCCTATCAACCAAGGAATGAATAAAAAAGATGTGGTCTTTTGATACAATGGAGTACTATTCAGCCATAAAGAAGGATAAAGGGGAGACTTTTATAGGTAGATGGATGCAACTTAAGACAATACTCATAATTGAAATAAATCAGATTCACATATGTAAACAGTGTATTGTCTCTCAAGTGTGAGAAGCTGAATGAGTAAGTAGGATCTAATATGTACAATAGGTATTGTGAAATGGGAAGAAATTGTTCAAAAAGAGAGAAACTGGGATGGGGAAAGAAGAAAAGACAAGGAAATGCAAAAAGATATATATATTTTATATATATATATGTATATTATATACATATATATGATAGTTAAAATAGTTATATTTCTAATCTCTCTTAGTTCATTGAAAAGCAAGGTTTGTGATAATGTTGTTTGGACAATTAAATGTCTGCATCTTGTACTCTACCTAAATAAACTGATTTAAACATAACAATATGCAATGTATTAACCATTGCATATTAAGCATTGTTACTCCCCTATTATCTTTTGAAATTTTGTTAGTTTCTCTATAAAATAAAATGAAAATAAATAAATATATGAAATTGGCTTTAGAGGTAGCAAAGATTCATATATTATCCTAATTTACTATTTAAATTGTCAGTAAAAGAGAGTAAATCACAATGGAAATGAAGAATATTCATTCATTTGACATTTGTTAAGCACCAACTTCATGTTATCTGCTATAAGTAGAGAAGCCACAATCTCTCTGCTACTTAGGAGCTCAAAAATCTCAATGTATAAACAGATAAAGTAGAAAACACTGCCAAATATTATATTTTAACTCCCAGATTAGGAGCAGACAGGGATACAAGTTCAGACTGGGGAGCAAGAAACCAGGTGAGAGCTGTGGACGGGCATAAGCAGCCTTGGTTTGTCAGACACAGAGAAAAATTTGGAAATTGTGAGCAGCATGAGAAAAAACACCAAGCAAGAGGATTTTCAAAGACAATGGCAATAATTCCTTCGATACCACCATCTCATCAACTATTTATTGAGTATGTTCTATGTGCTAAACTAGTTTCACAACTGAGATAATAGTAACTGAAAAATAGGTATCACAAATATTATCAGTATCTATGTATACCATCATGGGGCAAAGTTAGAAAATACTAAAAGCAAACTATCACAACAGATCCTGGAGATGGACCCCAGTTCAAAAACAAAAAGAAAGCCTAGAGCACACAGCAGAGTATGACATCCTAAAAGATAACCACATGGGTAGGGCAGCACATGAAAGGGGAGAGAGTTGTTATTAGTGCTATTATAATGTCATATAATAAGATATATATTAAATCCTATATATTATATAGAGATATATTTTCTAATCACATTTCCCGACAGGTAGTTTCTAAATCCCTTGTAATGTCATAAGACATAGTGATTGTAGGAGAAACTCTGGATCTGATATTTGCTATTTGACCCCATTGAGGTAGAGTTCCTAAAACCTTCGTAATTTCCTAATTGAAGTATCTGACACAAATCACAAATCCCTCGGCATTTCTAGAGTGATAGGAACAGGTTTTGTCCTAGTGAGGTAATTTTCACAAGGCTCATGGATACCTCCAAGAGAAGAACTAAAAATATAATTAGGGAACTGGAACATTTAGTACCATTATGAATATCCAGGGTAAAAAAAAAAAAGGAGGCTTTTCAAAAGTAAGTAATCATAAGTGGCTAATAATGTAACCATGATGCCTATGTAATGAATCCTTCTGAAAAACTCAAAAGGGCAGGGCTTGGAGGTGCTTCTGGACCGTGCAGACGTGGAGGTGCTGGAGGACAGAGCAGCTGTGGACTTAGGTCTGTATCCTTATATACATTATGTACCCTTTAGGAGAAATGAACAAGCATCAGTAAAGTGTTTCTTTGAGTTATGTGAGTTGTTCTACCAAATCAGTTCAACTCAAGGAGGAGGGTGATGGAACCCTGATTTATAGGTGATAGGACAGAAAAACAAGTCAAACATGGGACTTACAATTGATGTCCAAAGTGGGCACAGAGTTCTGGAACTGATCCCTTAACTGATGAGATCTGATGCTACTTCCAGCAAGAATTTGTCAGAAGTGAGTCTACCCAGCTGGAGTGTCATAGAATTGCTTGTTGGGTGGAGAAAAATCACTGCATATCTGGTATCTAATGTGTTTTGCTGAGTACTTAATGAAAGCGGGGGGGGGGAATGGTGGGATTTTTTGTTTCCATTTTTGGTTTGTTTGTTGTTGTTTTTTAACTATAGGAGTTTTCTAGTAGGAAAAAGCAGGATCTTTTGTCAACAGTGAGAAAATCATCAGAGTCTTAAGTAGAAACTTAGCATGAGCTGAATTAAAATGCTAAAAGACAATGTTAATAATTAATAACCACCCAAAACACAAAGTACTAGGCAAAGAGGTTCACTAGTATATTCTATCAAACATTTAAGAAAGAAACTATATTGATTCTTTCTAAACTCCCAGAAAATAAAAACAGAGGAATACATGCTACCTCATTCTAGGAGACTAGCATTTTCACACTAAGAACAAACTTAGAACATATATTATATGGAAAAAAAACAATAAGCCAATACAATCTGCATTTGTAAAAAAACCCAAATAGCTTGAATAACCCTAACAAAATATGCACAAAAATAATGTGAGGATAACTTATCCAAATACATGAGGCACATTCCATGTTCATGAAAGCAAGACTCAATATTGTTAAGACATAGCTTGTAGCAAACTGAATTATAAATTCAATGCAATATCCATCACAATCTTAGCAAGTTATTTTTATTTACAAACTTATTCTAAAATATACATAAAAGGAAAGATATTCAGAATACAATAAATACTGCAAAAAAATAGAGATGGACACTCCTGACTTCAATATTTGCGATAAAATTACATTAATTAAGACAATGAGGTAATGATGAAAGAATAGACAAATAGAAAAATAGAACAGAATGGGGAGCCCAAAAATAAACAAACATAAATATTATCAACTGACCTTTAACTAAAGCACCACAGACCATTCAAAAGAGAGAGCATTCTGTTGTCTACAAATGGTGACAGAACTACTGGACATGAATATGCAAATTTGAAAAAGAAAAAAGATTGATTCAACACATAGACTTTATATCTTTATCAAACTTAACTCCAAATAGATTAAAGACCTACATAAAATACAAAACAATATAACTCCTAAAAGATAATGTACAAGAATATTTAGGTGAACTTGGATTTGATAATGACTTCTTGGAACCCATGATCCATATAAGAAAAAATTAATAAACTAGACTCCCTGCCAAAAGAAAACTTATGCAAGTGATATTACTAAGAGGATAGGAAGTCAAGCCATACATTTAGAAGAAATCTTTGTAAAAAATTTGAGAAAAAATTGGTAACCAAAATACAAAGAACTCTCAAAAACATAAAATACAATGAACAAAAATACAAAATGCAAAGAATTTTTAAAACTCAACTTTGAAGGAATCTTTTTTCTCTATAGCCCCTCCAGCATTCAGTTTTGGTTGATTTCTTGATGATAATCATTCTTTCTAGGATGAGATGGACTCTAAGTGTTGTTTTAATTTGCATTTCTTAAAAGACCAGTGATGCTGAACATTTTTTCATATGTTTATTTACTTTTTGTATTTTTTTTATCTGAGAAATGTGTATTAATCTCAGATGCTCATTTTTGGACTGGGTCTTTGAATTTGAGGAAGTTTGATTTTTTTCAGTTTGTTATATATCCCAGATAAAAGTCATTTCAGGAACAATTTTTTCCACTTTGTGGGTTGTCTCTTCACTCTGTTGATGATTTCTTTTGATGAGGAAAAGCCTTCTCCACTGTTAGTGGTTCAGACTGGTATAACCACTGTGAAAATCAGTATGGATATTCCTCAAAAACCTAGAATTAGAGGTCTCATTTGGTCCAGCTATGCACACAGTCTGTCTCAAAAGAAAAAAAAAAAGACAAGACCAGACCAGATCAACCATGAGATGCTACTATACATCTTTTGGAGTAGCTGAAATTCAAAATATGCACAACAATAAGTGTTGGCCTCAGTGTGAAACAAGAACACTCATTCTTGTTCATGGGAATGAAAAACTGTACAGCCACATTGGAAGACAGTTTGAATATTTTTATATAAAACTAAATATTTTTTACCAAAGGAAGCAGAAAGCATTCCTTAATACCCTTAGAAGTTGAAAATATATATTCACACAGAAATCTGCACACAAATGTTTATAGTGTCTTTATTCATAACTGCCAAAATTTGGAACCATCCAAGATTTTATATGCAATATATGAAGGGATCAAGAAATTAATAGATTATACATAAAATGGAACATTAATCAATAACATACATAAGTCACACAAAAGGCACAGAAGAAACATATTCATTGTGGTAAATTTTTTAAAAAACTAATGAAAAGACTGCATGCTGAATGATCCAAATGCATGACTTTCTGTAAGATGTAAAATTAGCAGAAATATAAACAAAAAAATCATTGCAGTATTCAGAAGAAGGTAACAAGGGATGAATAGCAAAATACGGGCAATTTGGGGGCATTAAAATTATGCTGCAATGGTGGGTACATGTCATTATAAATTTATCAAAAATCATAGGATGTTCAACACAGAGTGAACGCTGATGTTACCATGGATTTCAGGATTAGTAGCAGCTTATTAATTATACAAATGTACCATACTAATGCAAGCAATTACTCAGACAGGAAACTGGGCTTGGGGAGGTAAATGAGAACTTTGTATTTTCTCCTCAATTTTTCTATCTATCTAAAACGGCTCTAAAAATAAATCTTTTACTTTATAAAAATGGCCAGTGTGAATAAGATGAATTGGAGGCTAGGGAGAGTAGACACAGGGTTCACTGAGGAGACTTGCAATCACTTGGTAGGAGATGAAGATGGGTTGGACTGAGGCAGATATTAATAGAAAGAGCAGAATACAAATACATTTTGAAGTTGGTCTAAGAATTGATAATTATTTGGACATGGCTAAAAAGGGAGGGAAAGTGTCTATAAATGGTTCCTAAACTTTTGGCCATGTAATATAGGAAACAAGCCAAACTCCTACTATAGATTCTGACACATTGATATTTCTGAAGCCACCAAGCTAGTCAGCGTCAGCAGAGGTTTATCAAAATATCCAGATAATGTATTTCCCCAAAAGTTAGTAGTAGAGTAATATTGTGCTTTTACATTTTAGGATCCCTTTTTTAATCCACATTCCTTGCCATAAGTCAAAATTACATTATTTTGTAACATAAATTTAAGCACATACAACCTAAGAAGTAGAAAGTTATACTAGCAAAACAATATTTGTAATTTAAAAGCAGATAAAGTTACTCTGACTAATTTAAATATTTCAGATTTTGGAATAAAGTTCTTGCTTTGAAAAGAAATCCAGTATCAATAGATACTATTTACATAGAGGATGTTTCTTCCCCCCATCTTTAAAAAAATGCTCTGTCTAAAACAAGTCTTAGTCCCCAATTATCTTCAGTGTAATCTGAAAGTAGCAAGAATGTCCCAAAAGTCTAACTTTAAAATGCATCACTTTAGAAGACAACATAGTAACCAGGAACCAAATAATTTTGGACTTTGTAGTCAACACCTTAGGTTTCATGTGGAATCAGAGCAGATGAGAGAACACTGATGTAATATCCAATGGAAACATTATCACAGCTTGATAATGGAGTAATAGGATGTGCTTCTCATGCTGGTTTCATTAAAATAACATCCACAAAACTCTTGAACAGACCATCTCCAGAGAGATTTCTCCAAACTTACCATCTTACGCAAATAGAATTCCTGCTTTGGTTGCTTCATACAACTTACTTTCTTTGAATTTCCAAAAGGTGGTTTGTGTGGCCAGGAGACCATAGGTTTTTCCCAGCGTCCTGATGAAAAAAAAAAAAATCAAATCTTTTTCCTCAACCAACTGTCCATCTATGCACGTAAGCAAATCTTAGGATCTAAATTTCTTTAAAACAGTGGTGCATGACTTTAAAAAGTTGCAGGTGTTTCAACAGCAGCAACTGTAAAAGGCTCAGTTACATAGCTGAGATTTGTATAATCTTGTTTTTCAGTTCTAGAAATCAGAACAGAACCTTACTATTATACAGAAGGTCACAATTTATTCTCCTTGGAAATCTTCTCCTCCCCTCCCTCCCCGCCATCAACACAACTGGCGCATCAAGGGCTCCTACTAGGGTTGAGGTAAATTCCCAGAATTGAGGTCTGCATAGTCTTACTTTACCCCAGTATTGCATCATCACCCCCTCCTCCCTCTCCTCTTTCTCTTCCTCCTCCTCCTCTAATTGTCCCCTGTCACTGAAGGAAGGGCTCAGCATTTGAGTGCCATGACTTGTCAGGACCAAAGCTTGTGCTCACTGCCAGCAGTCTGGGGGGAAGTGAGCTGGGAGAAATAGATGTGACCAGAGAAAAGTTGGAAAGTGAGCTGGGAAATTTTAAAGGAAGTGAGGATATTCAAGAGTTTTCCTCAGTCTCTGATTTTCCCAAAATTATATACGCTGCTTGAAAGCTATTCTTTATCTCTTTTCATTAACATTAATAAGATCATGACTGTTTCAGCGGGACACAAGGGAAAAGTTAAGGCTGTGAGAGGCCATTCATCCTTTCCATAAGGGGACAAAAGAAATGTGCAACTGCCCCTCATTCTCTCAGGGTGACTCACCACAAGTGACCACTTTTATGTCAAACTGGAGTTTTCTGCATTTCTTCTTGTATAAAGTATGCGGGATGTTCCACACTAAGATGGGTCACTAAAGTAGCTTATAGATTTTTCTTCCCTTTAAGACCTTTAAAGAAGATACGCATCAATCAGAGTTTGAAGGATTCCATGGAGTCTTTAGGACAGGTGATAGAATAAATTAAATGAATTAAATAACCCTTGGCCTTCCCCACCGGCTTATGAGTAAGGAAGACGATGGTTGGCACACTCACGATACAGCTTGTTTTAAACAACAACGGTATTCCCAGTGTGGTATTTTTTCTTATTTGAATATAGATATTTAAATAACAGTATAGTGAAAGGTTGAAGTAGTCATTTAAAAAAGGCCAGAAAATATACTCTGCCATCCTGATAATAGATGTCAAAACAGTATAAACTGCAGTTGAGGTATAAAATTACTGCTACTGTGGAAAAGGAAATGTAGTATAATGAGCCATAGCTCTAAATTAGAAAACACAACTAACTTTAAAAATTCAACTATATGTGATCTGTACAGAAATGGCTTCAAGTCAAAGGGAATGCCTCAAAATGGAAATATTAGAGAACATCCAGTGGCTTCTGAGTAGATATGGAAGCAAAGAAAGAAGCAAATTCACCTCCTTAAAATTTCATGCACTAAGACTTCATTGATCTGAAAATAACAACAAGTTGATCAAAGCCCAAATATAATAACTGAAGGCTGAGTAAAAAGACCACAGCTAAAATGTTTGCTTTTTTCTGGTCTGTTTAAAAAGACTATTTACTACCTTTCACCATAGACTCAAGCTTTTTGCTCCTTCAAGTGTGAAATCTGGATTAATATATCTTTATTTTTTATTGCAAAATAAATTGTCTGCATCCATAATCACAGTACACTTTATACAGCTGAGGTTTATGATATTTTTTTAATTCTAGAGATCAGTATCAATCTTAGTAGAGCTTCCCATAATTGCCAAAATATATATTTTTGGGAGCTCAGCAAGAGCCCTCATTTTCTTCCCTAAGTTACCCAACTTTCTCTAACTCAACTGGACATTGGAAGGTTGGAGGATGGGTCAAAACTTTTCGATTCCTAATATACATGGATAAATCTGTGGTATATTTCTGCAACCCAAGGATTCTATATATGAACTTGCCTATAATAAAAACCTACAGAGGTATAAACAAATCTATGCTACTATCAGAATTCTAGGACTATAAATATCTACTGAGCTGAACAAGCTCCATGAAATTGATCCCATGTCCTTGCCAATGTAAAGAATCTGGCTATAGATCTTGCTTTAAATCAGCTCTTTAGGAGAATGGTCAACAGAACGGAAGGAGGGTGTTAATTTTTAAAGGATTCTCATGGTTCAAGGATCATGATAGTGAAGAATTAAGGAATGCAATGAGCTTTGGGGCATCTCTTAGTAGATGACAACTACTTAGATCTTAACAACAAAAAATTTTGTTTCAACTGACATAACACCTCCTATGAGATTTCACTTCAAACATTCATTTTATTTTAAAGGCTAACATAAGATCACCAAAAAAAAGAGTATTTCTAAAATGTTCTTTCAGATACAGCCTTAAAACTAAATGTCTAATGATCATTTATTTCCTTGTACATATAATTAATAAGAAATGTAGTTCTCAATTTTCCATTAACTTCATCACAAAAAAACATTATTTAGAAAGAAATTAATCTCATCTAATTGCCCAATTAAGGCCATAAATGAACTTATAAAGATCGCATGCTCTATTAAAAGTAATCCACAGTTTCATTCTGTCAATTAACTTATTAATATGTACAGTTAATTTTAGATTAGTTATTTTGCTTGGACTTAGTTTGTTGTTTTTTAAATTTACAAAGCAACAAGTGAAGCCAGTAGAGTCAGCCTACAGATCTGTTCCACAAAACTACCGCATCCAAAACAGAAAATAATTGCAGGGCCAAAATTTACAAATAAATAAAAATCATGTGCTTTATATAAGCTGTTTGGTCTGTCCTTCTCAAACTTTCCCCAAAACTCTTTTTCAGGTCCCTCTCCCAAATTAAATGCCCATCTTCACAGATAAAGAACAAGGCATGAGATTTAAATTTCCTTCAAATGGCATTTCATGACTTTGAAACCCCACCTGTTTCAATAACAGCCACAGTAACAGCACAACCCTGGCTCCCCAACACTGTCACCGATTTTACCCTTTTCAGGCTTCTCAGAAGCCAACACAGGGACACTTGTTCATTCAGAAGAAATCAAGTAAGAAAAGCAGGATTATACTCCGATGAGCATATACTCATCTCATGTTCAAAGAAATGCTCTGGAAGATTTGAATGTTTTCTGAAATATTAAGCATTTTATGGTCGAAAAAATGTCCTTCTCCCAGTTAGTTCTCATTCTGGGAATAGTTGGCTCACTTCTGCAATGTCTTTGCACCCTCTAATGGCCATTTTAGGATTTTTTTCATTGGGAGTAATTCATTCCGGGTATTCAAAGGTTTCATTTTGTAAATTTGAATTTTCATTAGAATAATGATATTTACATAATTTACACCTATAACTCTGTGATTTCATAATCCCAAATATTAATTGCAGCTCACACCTCTTCACACTGCTGAGAAACTAGAATTATATAAAGTTAAATTACTATGATAATAATTAGGAAACACTCCATATTTTCCAGTTACGCTGACATTGAAACAAGCTGATACGAGTTTAAGATTCTGCATCCTAAGTACAAAACAATTCAACAGGAAGACCATCATTAGGTATTGCGGATCTTGTTTCCTGCTTCTGGCATGAGAAAGTGAGCATAGACTGTTTGGAACCTGCTTGTGTAAGACACAGAAAGGAATGCTAGTCTAACACAAAATCCTAAACAGAATGGCAAACAATGGAAGTTTTTGTTAATCATCAATAGCAAGATTAAACACACATGCACAGTTTTATTTTAACTGACTCATATGTTCTCACAGAACCATTATTCAACCCAAATAATCTTTAAAATACTGATGACCAATTGTTATTTTTCTATTTAGTTTAACACCATAATAAAAACAATCACTTATTCCCTTTTCTGATACAAAAATCTCCTTCTATCACTTGCAGCTTTACATTTATAAAATATTTAGGAAAACGTGAAACATACAAATGGCACGCTTCTTAGTTTGTGTTGCTGACAATGAAAAGGATACCTGCTTTATGATAAACAACTGATCAAACTGAAACAGATGTCAGAGAAACTACTGTTTAAACTATTACATTTCCAAGAAATTTTTTCATTCCAAGTGATGCATATCTTTTAAGATACTTTTAACTTGATGAGAAATGTAACTCGAGCCCTCTCTGGATTTTACATTCCTAAACTGTATTTCATTCATATTATATCAAAAAACTACTTCAGGACCTAACCAATGTATCTAAACTTGTATAATTTTGATTTCAAAGTGCAACCTGTCATTAAGAGCACGGAGCCTTAACCAACAGTGTTAGAAATCCCACATAGCCAAATAAAAATCTGAGAACATAGAAAATACAGTAACAGTACGCTGAAATAAGATATTACATGGGATGATGCTCTAAGTATTTAAGGTTGCCATCAATTCCCAAATTAAAAGTGAAATTTAAATGTAAACTTTTGGGTAGCCTGCCTGTAAATGTAGTTAAATCTACAACAAATAAAATGGCACTTACAAAGATCCTTAGATTTCGTATACATAAGGACATTAAGAACATTATCAATTCATCCAACCAGAACTTCATTGTAAATAACCACTGTTAAACTATATCTTGTCAACATTAAATACATTATCAGATCCAAAAATATTCTTTATCAACAGTTATACTTTTGAGAACTCTAAAATCCTAAAAACCATCTCTCTTACAGTACAACATATGTATTACATAATCCCTCATGTATACTCTACAAACTGAATCATTTAATATGAAGTTGCTAAATAAACACTATCAGAATCTCATCTTGAATACATTCTTTCATAATAATACCGTTGCCAACCAAAACCTATCATATAATTCTATGTATGGCTTTTAAGAAAGTATATATGCTCTGCTAGTGGGCACTGTAAAAAACCACTGTTAAACTGTATCCTGTTAAATATATCTTACAAAAGACTGGTGCTCAAGAACTTGACAGAGTAAAACTCTCACTAATTTTAACTTGGAATTTTAAATCATTCAAATGTATTGTCAAAGATATAAAACTATTAAATCCATTCCCATCAACAGAGTAACCCAAGAGTCGTAGGCTGCTTACCATAAAATTCTAGATCATTTGAAGTCAGCCATGCAACTCTAATTCTTATTTCCTCAGCACTTTACCTTTGCACATCTCAGCGACTACACATTTAGCTCCCCTTACGAAGTAATTCTCTAATTGTAGTACATACATTGGGACTTATGAAATGGTAACAAACTATTTGCTTAAATGACTCTCAGTCCTAATAGAGAACCATATGGATTTCATCAAGGCAGAAACTTGAGTTGACTCACTTTTTATGTCCTTAGTACTTGACAACTAGTAGGTGGTAGAGAAAAGTGATGCTTTTGGTTCTTGAAATATCATTATGAAAACCTGTGCTTTAATTCTAGATTCAACAGTTTAACTTTCAACTTCCTTATATGTAAATGATGAATAAAACAAATATATTTAAAAAGTAACTAACCGAGCACCTGGTATACAAAGGGCACTATATCCACTCAATAAATGTCTGTTGAGTTTATTTTTCATGATAACTCTTTCCATTGCTATGTTGTCAAAAGACTTTCAGAATTCTCAAAATTCAGATCACTATCTTATTTTTTTACTCTTTAGTGTATATCATAATTTAAATATAACCATAGCTATAAAAATAATGAATGTGACTGTGGTCAGGAAATCTTGGCATTTGAAAATATTAAATTCAATTTTTCCCAGAAATAAAACAGTAAAATATCTTCCAAAAGGGACACTGAAGTTCAGAATTCAGTTTTGTTTTCTCTTCTATTTCCCATTAAAAAAGAAATCTCCTACTATGAATAAATGCATGCATAATGTTGCCTTCACATATGTTTCTGCGTTTTAAACCCAGTTTAAATTTAGAGAAAGGCCAAGAACCTAGACTTAATTATGCAGAAAAACGATGCTTTACCTGCAGTGCACATTCAGTAGACAAAACTCCAAAGAAGGTAGGCTGCCTGAAACATTCACAAATCAATTCATTATATTGATTTGGAATGAGTTGCGCTGTAATTTAAAACACTGATTACTACAGGACAAACTTGATAAAATTCTATCTCTAAGGCGTTTTCACTTGCCTGTATACTTGAGCTGATAATTTTTCAGAAACAGCGATTTGCCTAACTTTAATAAATAGTACTATATGTAAATATTAGGTTGTAATAGAATAATGATAAAAATGTATGAAATTCATTTGGACCTAACCAACAGCTTCCATAAACCATTAATATCTTATTAACAACAGGCAATGTACCTCTTATTTCAAAAAGGATTTATCCCCCATAAAATGTATGGACTGTTTCCACATTATTTCCAACATCTAAAGTAACCCTTGAAGAAAATTTAAGGTTCTATTCTGTGCTGTTTGTTTTTCATGGATAAAGCTGCCCCTTGGGGAATTTGTAATTATGCTTAAGAGTCCTTTTAACCTACTCTAATCTCCTGATGATTTGCTGTTTCATCTGAATGTAATCTAGAAATGTTTAGCATTTTTTCTGCTTATAATCTTAAACTGTAGAGACAATAATATCTGCATACAGTATTTTCTGCAAAATTATATCTGATCATACTCATTAAAATTTAATTACTCATCAAAATCTAGGCATCATGTCAACCAGTTAGAGAAACGGCCAAAATATATTCTTTATGGAAAAGACAGATTATTTGTCCATCACTTTCTTCATAGCAAAACACAGAATCTAGTGAATTCAGGAATCCTAAGAGTGCAGACACATAAAATAATAATTTGCAGCTGACTCATTCCTGAGCCAGCATGAGAATCAAATCTGCATCCATGAAGTCTCTCTTGCAATGAAATCTCTCTTAGACTTCACTTTGTTCATTGTAGCAATGATCCCATTAAACAGCACAATCTCTCAAGTATATTCTAATTTTAATTATTCGGTGTTCTTAATAAATTAAACAATTACATTGATAACAGAAATTAACTAATCTGCTGTTATCTGGTATCTAGATGAACTCATAAATCATGTGTAAGTTACTCAACAACACACATGGAACCATTTAATCCAAGCAATATTAAACAGTTTTTTGATGTATCATGCTCCTCATCATTCTTTCTAGCACAATGACACAAAAATTGTGACTATCAAATAGAATGTCTCAGTGAAAAGAAAAATTCATTTTCCTCCAGGTTTCTTTTCTTTAAAATGAAAGGATTATAACAAAAATTATGGTCTACAGTGCAAATTATAACTAAAGCAGATCTTTAAAATTACTTTAATAAATGTCAAGAACATTTTAAACCTTCTAAAATTTGTTACCCTGTTGAATAAGAGTAGTTTTGTTTTAAAATAGCTTTCTTAGAGTTTGCCACAAAATTTCAAAATAAGTACTTTTCATCAATAGAAAAACAAATATGACTGTAATATTTCCTTGAAGTTTTATGGGATTTAAACTATCTAATCCTTCCAATTGAAAGTATTTAGACTTTTTATTTAGATTATCAAATGAACAAGAAACAAAGGCAAAACAAATTGACTATTCTCAGTTACTATACTTGATCCTAGTTAGAAAAATTCAGAGACTAAATCATTATTTTAAAATGTCTGTTTTACAACTTTTAACTGTTTACTAAAATAATTCCTGAAGTGTAATTAATTGGAGACATTTAAGTCTTTATTTAAAGATTCTACTGATAGTTCTACTCACTCAGATTGGAAAGCTGTTCCTTTCCAGGCTGATTAGATCCCAAAAGCACAACCTTTGCTGACACTGCCACCTGCTGTTGAGTCTAAATCATTCTGCAGTTGCAGAACTGGAAATAAAAATAAATGGAATTGCATGAGCAAATTGGCCTAAGAAACAAACACCAGCACAGATGTTAATGACAGTTTGTGTAGAGGCCACTAATTGTTTTTTCTGACAATATAAAGCTTTATCTCTTCTGTCCTAAGTGACTGAAATGGTGAGAGTCTTTTGGTCAGATACATTTCATTTAGATATGATTTTTACAAGAACATTTTTTAATGTGATAATAAAGAGGGAAGTTCAGCACCAAAAAGTGAAAGCAATAAAAGAATGAAGTGATTTTCTTTTAATTGAGTGAACAATGTTGGTGTACAATGACATAAGCATTTATGGAGAGACAAGTAAATGTAAAAAACAGTAGGGGTGATGCAGTTGACATACAGATGTGTATATGAGAAATCATTGTTTTCACCCTTCTTTTTGTTGGTACCGGGGATTGAATTCGTGACCTCTTGCTTACTGAGAAGGCACTTACATCATGGAGCTAAACCCCTGGCCCTGTTTTCACCTTTCTTTAGTTGTTAGGCTTACAGAAACTTCCTGAATTAGAAACTGAAAAAATTTCATATATATATATATATGAAATATATATATACTGATATTTTCAGTCAGCTTTAGCAGAGCAACTAATTTTCATAGAATTTGAAAGAACCCTAACATTGCATTAGATTTAATGTACATTTTAAAGCCTGAGGATTGAAACATTTTTCATAGAATATTGGGAATCTCCCTCTTCTCCCACCCTCCAATTGCAGAGAACTATTGTTTCCAGCAGGCTGGGGTGTCCTTGAATGCCTAGCTATGCAGCTGGAGAACTAAGCCACACTGCTTTCATGAAAGGAGGGAACAGAGTACATGACAGAGCACCTGACACTTTTTCCTGTTTCATCCTATTGCCTGTATCCATTGTTTTAATTTCCACATCAAACAGCAAAACAACTGAGAACTTCTTTAAAACATATTCAACAGGATAAAATCGTAAAAAATAAGGAAAATTCACTTTTAATGTCCTTATTTTTAATAAGGAATCTAACCTGTGTACATTAGACAGCTTTGGATTGCCTGTCCCAGCCTCATTGTGTGAACTTCTCCTGCACCTTCCTGATCCACAGAAACTTACATTTTATATTCCTAGCTGGTACAACCTGTTTCTCTCTTTTGAGAATTGAGATCTAATAACAGAAAGACTGGTTCAGTTTGATATAATTTTATGTGATGACAAGGAAACAGAAGCAATTGGGGCTTACACTAAGCCTAAAATGCAAGAAAATACAGCAAGAATTGCTTATATGTAAAGAGTAAGGAAGGAATTGCACAGGTTTTGTGAAAAGGAGAAAAGAAATTGGCATGGTGGTGCACAAACACCTATAACTCCAGCGCTCAGGAGGCTGAGGCAGGAAAAGTGCTGTGAGTTCAAAGCCAGTGTAGGCAACATAAGCAAGCTCAAGGCCAGCCTGCACTACATAGGTAGACCCTGTCTCAAAAAACAAAACAAAGGCAACAATTCATGGCAGCATTCTAATCCCACATGAGCACAGAAGGCCTTCGCCCACAGGCTCCATGACGCTCCCCTGTATTCCACATAACACTCCCTTGCGTTACGGCAACACTAGTTTAATGTAGAATTCTATTTTATTAAAGCCCAAAGCCTTGGCTTTAACCATTGGATGATTCAAAAACTGCAAGGAAAATTTTGATATATCACCAAACTAGAACTCCAGCCAACAAGTGAAAGATTGAAAAATGTAGAAAATTGACGAGATAAAATTTTAGAGATATTCCTGTCACAGACAGCTATCATGTTTTCCTTGAGCTGAATCCATTCCTAGAAATTGCAATGATGTCCATAGCAAATTGCATTATTAGTTCAAGTTATTCACCTCTCTTCCTTTTAAATGTCTTCTCCAGGATTCCTTCTTAGGGGAGAAATTTAATTTCCACCTCATAATCTCAGGCATGTCTAATTTTGCCTAATCCAAAGTAAACTTTAGTGACTTTTGGTGTTAACAAACAGGAGGAAACTTTGTCTTGCAGTTCCATTATGGTTTTCCTTTGTCTTTGATCACACAAGAAAGAACAATGTGAGATATATTCCATAGAAACCTTCAATAGACAAGTACCATGAATAAGAAATGTCTGTATTATTATCAGTGAAATGTGAAGTTGATTAGTGCTACAGTAGAACCTGAAAAAAACTGACTGGTGCATGTCTCAAATAGATTTTCATTATAAAAATGCTAATGGATAAAATGTAAATATTTCAGTATGAAGTTCATTTGCTTATTGCTAATAAGCTTGTATTTTAAATAAACCCTTTTAGTTTTCAAGCAATCATGCCATTAATGACTTTAAGGATGTTTGCACATAATAATTACCAAAGCATAGATTTATAATTTCATTCACACATCTAAGAATTGCCAACATGTTTATCAAAAAAGCATATTTCTTCCTAAAAGGTATTTCTAAGACATTCTAATATTAGCGTGCATATTTTACTAAAATCTGTGGATAAAAAACAACAGTGGACAGAAAAGTTCTTACAAATTCTATATTTCCCTTGGATTTTATGAAAACAACTTAATACCAAGGATTCTGAGTTTTTTAAATAGTACAAACTAAGAGGCAACTTTTAAAATTGGTCTCACTTTCTTTGTTGCTTTATACCAAGTGGCCTTAAATTTTATACAAATAGCATACTAATTATGCTTTTGTCTAAGTATTTTTTCTTATAACAATATATCATATTTCACAAGGCATTTTTACTAGCTAGAAATAGTTATCAGAAATATAAATCAAAGATGAGACAATTCCATACATCCTGTCACTATGATTAGCTATGCAGTTTCAGAGAAATCGTTTTACCTTTCTAAGCCATTGAGTTTTCATCAGAAAAATGAGGATGATAATCTATCCCTATTGCATAAAGTAGGAACCAAATAATACAATGTATGTTTTAAGTTCTTAAAAGTATTACAGTTATAATTATTCACATTTATATTAAGTCTAGATTCCTTGGGTTGATCACAGTGCATGTACAAAAGGTCCAAATCCAGTTCTATAACATACTGCTTTAACTCCTAACCTAAAAAGGGCACCAGAAGGTTACATAGGAGCAGCAGAACTGATGGGAGCAGGTAGTTGCTGTAAAACTTAGACTAAAGGTTAAACCATTGATGAACTCAGTCATTTGGAAAACTATCACTGCTACTCCTACCCTAACTATAACCAAACCCATTACTTCTCCACCATTTTAACCACAATAAAATCCACGAATGAGAGAATTTACTCATGCAGTTCACTTAAGGATTCTAAGTCATCATGGGATAAAAACTACACTTTAAGAACAAAACCACTTTAATTTCCACAATAACACAGAGATTAAAAATAACTCAAAAATTTAAATTATATATGCTAGCATTACTGTAAACATCTCACATGCATTTACTCATGGACTCCTTATAACAATTCCGTGAAGTGGTTATTATTAATTATCGTTCAGATAAGAAACAGAGGCATGGGTTAAGTCACTAGCCCTAAGTCACAACTCATAAGTAGCACAACCAAGTTGCAAACCCAGGCAAGCAGTACCGAAACTCTATTTTAACCTAATATTATCAGACCTATACAATTAAAGCAGAAGCAACTGTGGAAAGAAATGAAATGCATTTGTAGCAAAAAATGATTAAAAAAAAGATTATTTCATTAACACATACCAAGTAATGTCTTAAATAATCCCATTTACTTGAATTGTTGAAGTTCCTTATTGGTAAAAACCATGTAAATTCATCAAATAACATAAATGCTGTTTGTCTAAATTCATTACAGCCTTTGCTCCCTTTTTTTCTTTCATTGTCATTTCAGTATTAAAAGTTCATTATTACTTCATTAATAGCACTGAGAAATTTTAGTCCGTGAGCCAGATTTTGTCTTTGATAATGAAACACACATGTAGAAAAGTTAATATCAGGAACGCATAAATATAGAGTAACTATTATATTGCACAGTAGCTGCAGCATCAAAAGCAGATTATTGGTGCAGCACAGTGTGCTACAGGATGCACTTGGAATGTACATACAGCATGTATCTATTATATCCTTTAAGAACAAATATATAAGGGCTGCGGATGCCGTTTAGTGTTATAGTGTATGTCTAACATGTACGAGGCATGGATTTGATACCCTGTACCACCACCGAAACAAGCGGGGGTGGAGGGAAGAGTATACAAAGATGAAATGGAAAAAATCATGTTATGGTATGACCTATGCAACATATATAACAACTTTGTGAAAATACTTATTGAAAGAAACATCTTAATTGAAATTGGGACACCACAGATAATTTCTTGTCAGCTATTACTTTTATGAAGAACATATGTCATTTAAATAGAGATATTTCAGTCATAATTTGAAAATTTATACACTAGCTGGCAAAAAAAAAGCATTCTCCAAATGTGAATCGCATCTGAAACCCTCAAGAATCACAAGGTACAGTTCAATTTAAATAATTTACATTTGATATATTCAAGTAACCTCAACCTTTTAAATAAAAGAAAATGTCTTATCCCCAATATCAGAGAAAGGTGAAAGAAGTCCATTACTTGTAGGAGAAAGGAGTCAACCATTTCCAAGGAGACTGACTCCTTAGAAGAACAAATTTGACAAAAATGAGCCAGAATTTTGTGATCTGTCCACTATATTAAAAAGTACGTCTTTCATTCTAATTTGTCAAATCAAAAAACTGATAAATGCCAAAAGAAGAACCTGTATATTTTTATACTTAAATTTGTTCATAAATAAGTTACCAACAGAATGGAAATTATATTACACAGTGTCAATATGTCACAAAATAACAATTAGTAAAGGGATTAAAACCTTCTGTAAATTTTCAAAATGACCTTCCTTGTGACTCTAAAACGTAAAAAATGAAAATAACAATTGGAAAATGTCTGCATTTTAACTTTTAAGAGGCTTGGTAAGGATCCTTTCTCCCTCTAGACTGTAATTGTTGCTTTCCTTATATCAATAAGCCCAAGGGGAGCATCTATACACATTTCCAAATTTCAATAATAACTAAAGTATTAAATAACTAATCCAGCATAATGCACTACTGCAAAGCGGAGTGTCTGGCCAATATACCTCTTCAGAGAGATACTGTAATTGCCTCACTCCACTTTCAATGAACGATCTATAATGAAAGTTGCTTTTTAGGCTTAACCTAGAGCTATCCCCGGTGGGAAAAGATTGAGTCTTTGTAAAATGTGTTACAGTTTACTAATAAGAATGCAGAAGCCGCACAACTGATGAACCAGCAAATCTGCTCTGACTTATTTAGTCTTTGCTGAATGAATTTGAATATCATCACAATACATTATCCTAACCCATAACCTGCTCCCTCTGATTTCCTCTATCCTCACATTCACTTCAAAAGGAACTTTAAGCGCTTCAATATTTTATGTACTTGTGCTAGTCCTATGACAGTGGACTAAAACAGAAAAAAATTTTTCTAAAGGACAAAAATGAATCTTTCAGTAAGAAAAGGTTACAGGTGAGATTTTAAAACCTGGAGGAAAAAAGAGAACATTTACACAGAAGTATTTACATTTGATATGGGTACATAATAAACACAATTTCTTACCTAAAGTAATTGCAAAATTACATTCCTTGAATATTTATCATTGACCATCAGAGAAACATGGTCAAGTAAATGAAAACCCTCCCACCAGTGACTAGCTATCATAACTCGAACACACCATACCTATTAACTATCATAACACCATACCTATTAACTATTCCCTCCCTACCTTCTTCCTTCTCTCCCTCCTTCCTTTCCTTCTTCCTGTCATTCTTTCTTGACATATTCATGGATTAATTTAACTTCTGTTGAAGGCAGAACACATACTGAGCATGCCTCTCTCATGCAAAAGGGAGCAAGAAAATTGTTCTGCCAAAGGAACTCCTAATGTTTCAGATGACCAAAAAAAAATAACTATATATACCCTAAAGTTTTATGGGAAAGGTTAAATTACAGCACTTTGGGGGCAGACAAAGAGCATAGTTCAGTTTCCCTAAGACTGAACATTAAATAGTCAATGCACAAGAAAAGGCTGTATAGGTGAACTAGTAGGGTGAAGTAGGGATATCTAACAGAAGAAAAGCAGGAGGTCACACGGCAAAGCCTCTTCAATTATGTAGTCGTGCTTCTTGGGTAGGAAACAGAAGAGTGATACAGTTCTCCAAAGATGAGTATATATACCCCAGGGTTCACAAGAGAGTTACAAGGGTAGAGGGAAAAACATATTAGAACTTCATTTTAAAATTATTCCTACCATTTTCTTGTAAAAGTCTATTTTTGTACAATAATTTTATTTTGTATACAATATATTTAACATTTTTGTATTTAAACATTGTATATGTGTGTAACTTAAAGCAAATAAACAAATATAAGACCCACATCCTCAGAAAAATTTTAAATCATAAATGAAGAACCATGAGATTTTAAAAGTTCACCCTGGCTATAACCTGGGAGGAATATGAATACAAAACCTGAGACTAAAAAAACAGTTATGAAGCCACTAGAGTAACCCTGCTGAAAAGACCTTAAAGGATGAGTGTGGCTCAATGAGAATGCCAAGGACAAAGCAGAGACTTATAAGAAAAAGAGTATAGACTGTAAATCAGCTTTGCTTACATTATTCATTACATTTTGGTCCCACACAATTTCACAAAGATAATTTATACATTGTTCAAAAGCAGGCTTACAAATCAAGTTATAATGTACTATTATCTTATTTAAGATCATTAATATTCATTGATTAAATTACAACCTGATTTCATGACACTGATTTTAAAAAAGAAATGTAATCACTATCCTGGTCGCATCACTCTCATTTTATTCATCTAAGTGAAATTAAAGTCTTGATCATAGAAGATGGGAAGGACGGAGAAGGAATGTGGGGTGGGGAATGCTACTGGCTATCATAATACTAAAATTAGCATCCAGAATGTACATACAAAACGTCCAAATCCAGTTCTATAACATGTGAATTTAACTCCTAACCTAAAAAGGGTTACAACACCCCATTCTGTCACTCTGGGGATGGGATAGAGATAGTATGTTTTCTCTCATTTTATCTGATTTTACAGGCCAAGGATTTTAAAATAAACCTGTACCCAAATATATCAATTTTCTTTGCTAAGAAAAGAAGAAAAGAAAATGGCAGTCTTTAATTCAGTTTGAGTTATGCTTTATTATCTGGAGTTTAGTTGGATTTAACCAATCAGAGACATTTTTAATAACTGATCACCATCACACTTTAATTCTGGAAAATATAAAGTTTCGGTAACAGGATCTGATTAGGTTGTATCTTCAATTACTATTACCCAAGCATTTTAAGAACTTCTCATACATTTTTGAAAGAATGAATAAGTGAATTACTGTTCAAATTTCATTTCAGGTCAAACAGCTGGGCCTATATAAGAAGTTTCATATTGGTAGTGCTGTTGCCAGAAAAGTTTCATGTGATTTAAATTGGAAATATTTTCACCAATACTAGATAACTTTTTAACTAGGACAAAATGAAATATTATAAGAGATATCCCTATTGGCATTTTCTAACAGATAGTAGCTCCTTATCCTGGCCTTCCAAGTATTTCCAATAGACTTTGGTAACACAGCTCTTCTTTTAAATCATTCTAATTTTCCCACAATTCTGTCCATTGATTTTTATTGTAAATGACAAAACAGTATAATGGAAAAGAAGTGTGTTCTCAAGGATTTCTCTCATCAGAATTTATAATACATATACATATAGCATTTTAATGTCAATGTTAAAATCCATTGTCCAATGTCGAAAACTAGTGTTTTAGCTTTAAAAAGCCATAAGAGCTTTGGAATGAAAATAGTCCTCATAAAGAGTATAATATTCTTATAATTTTTCAAAACTCTAGAAATTTACTGAATTCAGTCTAACAGTTGTGTTCAGAGAATAAAAACAGAATGCCATCTTACAGAGTCAAAAGTGTTAATCATTCTAAATTTCATTCCACTTTTTAATGTATTCTGAAAATATCATAGCAATCAGCAATGTATCATTGTTTCAACGATAGCCAAGGAGGCAATAGAAATCCTCTCTGGGATACTGAAATTAGACAAGTTAGGACAGGTAAAAGAATATTGACGGGGCTCTTTATTTAGAAACAACAGAGAAGGTGCCCTCTACTCACAGTAAACTCATTCCAGTTTTTTAGCCCAAATTTTCAGATTTACTTAGGAACTAACCTTACATCAGGCTCAAAAAACAGAATATATTCACCTCCAACAGTAAATTAACTGACATGTGAGCACATAACATGTGGCTTTAAATACAGCACTAAATTACCGTCCTCCACACAGCAAGAATGGGCTCTGATTCATAGAGCAGGTAACAAACCTCAGGCTCTCAATCATGGCTGAAGGAATTTACGTGGTCTGCAGACATTCACTCTCCGTAGAAGGTCATCGCTTCACAGCCTGGGAAATAATCCCTGCCAGCCGACTTGGAAAGTGCCTGAGGCATCGCTCCTGAGAGGCATAACTCGTCTTCTTTCAAGGCTAGAGGTCAGAGCCATGATCACAGCTCCGTCAAATTTAAAGCAAAAAGTATCTAGGGTCAAAAATATCCTAAGGAAAAAAAATTGAAGACTAAAACTCAAAAATATATTGCGCTCCTCTGGGCTTTGGCACTGTGATGGAAAAACTTGTTGCGGAATATTAAATTTAGATTTTTTTTTCATCTGAAAGCTTCAAAATAACTAAACTAAAACTGAATACAGAATCTGATGGATGTCACGCTGCAATCAGTTTTGAGGACATTTTGAAATGCTACAAATCCATTTAAATGCTCATCAACTGAGACATTCTAAAAAAGAAAAAAAAATCAAGATTTAAGTGACTTAAACCTGAAATGTGAACAGAGCTCAGTGATTAAATTACTGCATCAATTAACTTGAGTACACAGAAAGAATGCTGCTCTCCCAAGCAATGTCAGTTCTGCTCTGATCAGGCAGGTACCTCCTCGCATCAGGGTTGTTGCTTCACAAAGCACAACTCATACAGCAAAAAGGAACAGATGATTTGTAAATAAGAATAAACTGCTGCTTGGGACTAAATGTATAAACTAAATTGATGTTTGTGTGAAAAACACAGTCATTTTCATATACTTCCAAGAGTAAAAACTCTGAAAATTGTTTGTGAAAATCATTAGACAGATGGGATTACCATTAAAGTCAACAAAAGTGACTCGGTACCCATAAAAATCACAAATGAGTGCCTTTAAGGATGAAAGGCATTTCTGGATGGACAAATCACAAAGGCTATCATGTTTTATTTTGGTCATCTCTGCCAACTGCTGTTACATGCTGTCATTTTCAGAAAGGGAAAATGTATTTGGAAAAGCAGAATGACCACAACAGGCCTATATCAAGAAGTTGGTGGCTACTGACAGCCATGTCAGGATCCAGCCTACCAGGGCTCCTGGATATCAGGGTTTTACGGTGTGGTTTTCTGACATATCTGACACTTCCTAAACTCTGCGGCTACTTTAGTATCTGCAGTATTAACCTGTTTTTATCTCTAAGCTTGTTCCTACTCTCTTAAGGGCGAGAAAGAAAAAGCTTCCACCAAACATATTTTGTCCCATCATTGTTCCTCAACCTTCAAAACTCAGTTCAGAGGGCACCTCCTTATTGTATCCTGTATCACTCGGCTTACAGCACAAGGTTTATTTTCATATACAAGATCTATTGAATAACTCATAGCTCTCTACCAAAGGTAAATGTCAGTCCTACTGCTCTGTACCTTTAAGTGCCTCTAAATTGCCATAAAAGGGGAATAAAAATCTGGAGAAGGTTATTATCTTGTCTTTTAAATGCCTTACGCAGAAGACCACCACTTTTATCAACAGTACACTGGTTAGAAATAGTCACAAGGCCAAGTCGAGCTGCAAGGAACGAGGGCTATTTCCCCTCAGAAAATCCAGGAAAGAAGAAAAAGACATAGTAAGTATTTTAAGTCTCCATTATACCTTTTCTGATCCTTCCCTATAAATCTATACTTGGTGCCTGTTACTATTTATATTTAACATGTTACAGTTGATTTCTTAAATAACAAGAAAGTGATTACAATTAGAAGAAATAGAGAAAAAAAATTTCAAAAAGGGAAAATAGCTAGGCCAAAGGTCCAAAGACCAGTTCAATCTTTGTGTATTCAAGAATGCAAAATATGCATGTAATGTATATAAATTAGAAACTCCTCTGAGAACTGTATGTAGAGTTCAAGATATCCTTGTATTGAATTTACCTCTAAATTGTACTGATTTAAAGCACATTTCCTGCCACACTGTGTTGGTGTCAGGTACTATTTTTAGCTGCTTTATATGTGAATGGAAATTAACCATTACTGTAAAAGATTTTTTAAAAATTAAACTGTCAAAAAAACATAGCTTAGAGAAAAAGGCGACAATGTCTGAAGTGTTAATGCAAAAAAATAAAAAGAAATGTCTCCAGACAGTAGATCGACAGGTAGGATACGTTTCATTCCAATTAAAATTATCTAAATATACTTCGCATGTTATTCATAAAATCAGTTTTCTATTTGACTGACGCAAAAGTGATATATTTTCACTAAATGTGCAGGATACAGTTGGCATACTTCTGTCTTCAAAAACATTCTGTGCATTGTAGACAACATTCTTTCTTCAGGGCACCCTTAAAGAGACAGGAAGTGACTTTCTAGATCAGTTAACACTAAAGCGCAACAGGTTCAAGCAGCATTAGAGAGCTGATAATAGCAAAGGGCAAGTCATTTTGTAGACCGACTCTATGGGCAGAGGAAAAAAACACAGCGATTTAAGGTTTGAACTGCCAATTATTTGTCTCAAGGGCAATCAATCCAAATTTCATGCACTGATTGGCAATTACACTGCCCTCATAAAGGCAAGTGACTATAATGTGTTGCAGTCTGACTGATAACAGGGACTTATTTTTTTAATGACATTAATGATCCTCTCAAACTATGCCGAGAAAGAAAACTATTACATAATAAATGTATGAATTTCAAGAAGAGAAAAAAATCTTTGTCTCACTTTAGGTTTCCCCAGAAGCAGATCCTGAGACAAGGGTTCCTAGGAATTAGTAATCTACGGGAAATAAAAATAATGGTGGAGGAGGGAAGAAGGAAAGAAATGGCAGGGAAACCGGAAAGCGAAGACAGCCAACACAGAGTTAGTTATTAAATATATCATTAATCTTCAACCAAAAATTGCTGGGAAAATGGCAGTAAAACCATTAAAACATAACATGGAGACCTGGGTTAGTCTTGAGTTCAGTGATTCAACTGGAAACAAAACAAACTTACTTGGTGACAGAGTAATTTTATACTGGATATGTCGTTATTACAGAAATTTGTTAAAAATTTTGTTATATTAGTGTTGTAGTGTTGTACTCTAACCAAAGCACCGTCATCCTGTCTGTATGCACCGTTTCCTTTGTCCCTAGTTTCAGTCTTTGTTCTCTGTAAAACTCCAGGGACTAGGCAAACCCCCCTTTTTGCAAAGCCTCAGCCTTTGTAAATTCCAGTGAAATGACCAAGAGCTATAAATCTCCCGTAAAGCTAGTTGTCTCTGAAATTCGTCCTCAATACCAAGTAAGGCAACAAAAGTCTTTTTCGCTCCTTGGTTCCCCTCCCCACCCTGGTGCTGCGCTCTCTCCCTTTATAAACCCCTTCAGGACCCTAGCCTGGCTGCACAGCTCTGCAATTTCCAATGCTTCCGTACCGCTGGGTACCAGCCTAAATAAACTGCTTCCTTTTTGCTTTTGGAAATCATCTCATTTTTGGGTTACAGCAGCAGTTACATTCTTTTTAAATGTGCTTGCATGTTAGCTACTTATTCATAATTTTAAAAATTTTAGCCTTAAATATGCATTAATTATATGTCTGGAACATGGCAGAGAATTGTGCCTGGCATGGCAGCAGGAAGCAGGACAGAGACCAAGAGAAGAGGGAAGGAAGTAGAGCCTTCCAGGCCACACCTGCAGCCCCACCTCCTCCTTCCAGGCTTTGCCATGTTGCTGTGCCTTGGGGCCAGCCACTACGGACAGAAACCTCTACAAACTGTGAGCCAATATAAACCTTTCTTCCTTTAACTTGTGGGTGTTGTGTATTGTGTCTCAGCAATGGGCAAGTAACTAGGACAGTTGATGTATAGGCCATATTAGCTAAATCAGAGAGACTGTCTATATAAGAAATTTTTTGTACGGGGGATTGAACTCATGACCTTGCACTTACCAGGCAGGCATTTATACCACTGAGCTAAATCCCCAGCCCCTATATAAGAAATTCTTGAAAAAAATGTCCTTAAATGGATGGTTAAAAACATATGCCATCCATTTAAGGACACTATCTAATTAATACTAGAGAATTTTAAGGTTTATGTTAAAAACTTTGTGTCTCAATGGGAAAATAATGAAAAGAATACAGTGTTTCCCCATATCCATATGTATGTTGGCACCATTATTGCCCTTGGAATGTAAACTTCTACTGGAAATAATCTTTATCTGTTTCATTTCCCTAGGGGAACACTGTATGAGGGCAGGTATCCAGAACCCCGTTAGCACAGAGTACCCCAGACTGTGGCATCTAAACATCACTTCTCACTAAAAGGTCTGATGCTTGTCCAGGAATAGCGGACTCCAAGTCTGGACTAGAACACACATGAAATGAATCTAAAATATTTTGTCACAGCAGAAACCAATTAATCCATCAAAACTATAGGGGTTTGGTCAAAAAAATCACAGAAGCCCATTGAGGGGGTTCCCACTGGTCAAATCAACTAAGCATCAAAATAATATGCATCACAAAAATAATTTTAAAATATTAATATTCTCTTGTTTATTATTTTAAGGAGAAAATATAAAAATATTCAAAATGGACTAATAGGAGAGTAACAATAATTAATACAGTGTGTATTATTATCTTCACAGTAGCTACTCAGAGTACAAGATGTATAATAATGTTTTCAATGACCTAACATATGTAAAATATTTAACATCCATGAATTAATAAATAAACTTAAAAACTTGAAGGATATTAGGAAACTAATTACTCAGCAAGCCAGGAAATAAAAGACAAAATCACATATTTATCCTACTTTTCCTTACCAGTACTCTATAAATTATATAGAGCAAAATGATTGTTAATCTTCAACAAAAAATTTCTGGGAAAATGGGAGTAAAAACATTAAAATGTAACATGGAGACCTGGGTTTGTCTTGAGTTCAGTGATTCAACTGGAAACAAAACTTAACTTAGTAATCGAATAATTTTATATTGGATATGTCATTATTACAGAAATTTGTTAAAAATTTCATTATATTAGTGTTGCAGTTACATTCTTTTTAAAAGTGCATATATGTTAGATATTCATAACTTTAAAATTTTTAGACCTAAATATGTATTAGTTACATGCCTGGAATTTATTTCAAAAACCCTAACGGCTAGGAGATCTATGTATTAATACTTGCTGATGCTGGATTTTAATACAGGTGAATTCATTATGCTAATTTATGTACTCAAATATGCGTTTGAATATAAAGATGGAGTATTTGAATGAGGTAACTTAAATAGTATTTCTGATCTCCTGTTTGATCCCTGAAAGTTTTAACATCTTAAAACAACTACTCATAGAAATAAGTATACGACATCTTTGGAAAAAGTAGTTACAAAAGTACAGTGCTAACTGGCATATACAATATTACCGTGAGAGGCTTCCAAGGCACAATATCTGTATAAGAAGCAAGAAATCAATCTTAAAAGACTCTTACATCTGTTGTTGATTGGCAAGGAAAGATCTTTGGTCTGGGAATTACAAAACTGCTAAACACCTAGCTTTGTAATGGCATACATAATTTTATAGGTCCTGATCACGAAAGCACGGGAAAGCAGGGAATGAGTAAGAGCAACAATAATTGTATTGCAGGTGTCAGCCTTGGCACACTTTGCATTATGTTATTTAAAACTCACAACCCAACGTGTTATGTGAGGTTTGAAGAGCCTCCTGCCTCAGCCTCCCAGAGGGCTAGATTTACAAGTGTGCGCCACCATGCCCAGCTGATACATACTTATTAAAAGATTACTAAATGCAGTAGACACCAATACTTGGTACCATTTTGAAATCGAGGCGAAATGAAGTTTTGCAGAGACTGTTAACTTACTTAAAGCCACGCACAGAACTGATTCGGCCCACTGCATATTCTTGGTTTACATAACAGGATAGCATACTTGGAAAATTCAATGGTAGGAACAGTATGGGCTGAGGGAAAGTTGTGGAGCCAGATGATAATTACTGGAAAACTGAAAACGGTCCCCACAGGCCTACATTCTTCCTCTGCCCCGCATTTGCCTCAACACAGCTCGGCCTGGCGCACCATAACCTGCGGACCCACAGCGCCAAAGCCGCGCCCCCCTCGGACAAGCGCAGCCTGTGACCTTTAAACTACAACTCCCAAGAAGCCTTGCGAGGACACCCACCTACGCCGGAAGTCGGGACGGCTGCATCCGGTGGTGGGGAAAGTGCGGGTTGGCTTTCCCAGCTGTATCCCGGTCGCGGTACTTTGGTCACTTTGGGTTAGTAGCACCCCTGGGGACTTAGTCGGCCCCAGGTCCCCTCTGAGGGCGCTGACCGCGTCGCGGCCTCGGCCGCTGGGTCCCGCGTGGCGCACCCTTGCGCGGGTTGGGCGGGCGCCGTGGCCGGGACGCTGAGGCTCCCAGGATCTGGCGGGGCCTCCAGCGGAACTGGGGCCGCTTGTGGAGTTTCCAGCCCAAGTTTTGAGACAGGGTATTAAAAAAAATAAAAGAGCTCCTTCAGATATGATTTTACTTTTAAAAAAGGAATCTCATAGTAGTGGCAAGGAAGTGAACCCTAATGCGTTTGACCCTTTGGAGAGCCCGTAGAAGGTGTGCAGTGAGGTTGGCATTGGCCGTCCAGTGCTGAGTGGAGTTCATTGAGTAATGGTGATTTAAGGGACGGAGCCTTCTGTGCGGTCCTGTTCTGCCGCATTCCGACCATCTGAGCTTGGGCAAGTTACGGGCCTCAGGTTACCGCGTGTCAGTAAAAGTGGATGTTGATTTAGTTAAATGTAAGTCATTTTAAACCTAAGACTGCTTTAATGACCTCTCAGAGTAGTTCATCCTCTTCTGGGGAAGCAAGTACAGCACTCCACTGTGCTTTCAAATCCTTTTTATCGGACGTGTCAGTAAATAAACAGGTAACAGGCAGGGGAGCTAAATGTCAGATCTTCTGTACTTCTCTAGAATGAATAATGCATTATTTCTAGATGACCTTCTGTTGGGAAAGCAAACGGGAAACGTAGTTCTTTTTTCTTTTTCTTCTGTTTTTTAAACTTTTCTTCAGAGAATGCTGTGTACATAAGTGTTGCATTGGAGGTAGTGAATGGCAACTATTTTTTTAGAACACTTTTGCAATCACCTGGAGTGATCATTACCAAGAGAGAACTCTGGATAGTGAAATATTGTTCAAAGAAAACCTGAGTGAAGAAATTGTAGTAAAAGTTTGTGAAAAATAAATTTAAAGACCACATGAAAGAAACACGGTACAGCAGTCTGTTTAGCAGTGCTTCAAAGTAAAGTCATAAAAAGAGCTTTTGTTATTCACACATTTTTAAAGCATTTAGAAACTTAGTAATGAAGGGAATGAGAATGTAAATCTAGAGTAAATTGAAAGAAATAACGTTGTTTTTCAATGTAGAGATCACCTCTAATTTAATTTATAAACAGATTTTAAGGATTAAGTTTTTTCCATTTCTGCCTATGGATTTTAATCTGATTCTAAGTAACAAACACAAACACGAAATATGTACAAATACAAAATAAGAAAGTTATTCATTAGTCCATTTTTGCCTAAGTTTTGTTCATACTACACTATAAAATTGATCAACTGGATTGCTGTTTCAAAACCTGCGACCACAAATGTCAAAAATTATGGGTTAATAGCTTTTCATGTTAGCCTAAGTGCCTAATTTCTTAGGAATGGTAGAATAGTTAAAATCTCAAATCTTTCTAATTTCGTAGAAGAAAATACTGTCTTAAAAGGAACACTTTGAAGGGTCCTAGACAATTGAAACATGAAGTTTTCATACACATAGCTCCCAGTGTGTCCTCGGACATGTAATCCATGATTAGATAACATTTATTAAGTGTGGTACAATGGCTGTCTTTCTTTTTCCTTTTTCTAAAACACCAGAATGACAAAGCAGGTAGAGTCAATGATTTACAAATCTCTCTGATTTAAGAACAACATTGACCAACAGAACTATAGGTCAAAAGTATCTGGTCATGCAATTTGTGACAAGGCTAATACTGCTGTGCTGTGAGACAAAGAGTAATTTCCAGTGTAGTGCTGAGTCATAGGAAGTAGCCATTGGAATAAAGCATATCTTGACCTAGCCTGCCTCACACCATAAACAAAAATCGGTACCATATGGGTTGCAGAATTAACTGCAAGGTAGAGCAATAAATTATTTTTATGTGAAATTTAGAAAGCTATTGAGTAATTAAGTATAGGGTCATAATTTCTTTGAGTGCAAGGACCTAAACCTGGTAGCGTAGAATCACAGAATATTACAAAAACTGTTATTTTAATCTGCCCTGCCTTTCCCTTTCATGTCCCTGCTTCATCATAAAGTCCCCTCTGTTCTCATCCCTGCCCTTGTAGTGTTATTGCTCCTCCCTCCATCTAAAGCCTCTGTTTTGTGAAAGCCTTGATACGTTATTTTAATACCTTACCATGGGTATATAAACTGAATTATAATTCTCAACTGATGACAGTTTTGAAATGAATATCGTGATGACAAGTGACTGTGTTTAAGACTATAGTTTTGGAAACTATTATTCTAACATCAGTGTTCAAGTAACATTTATCCATTGCAAAAAGCAGCTGCAAATGTGGATGTTTTACCCCCTATTTTCCTTTTTTAAGGAAGAAATGTCTTCTGGTAAAGGAAGTCCAAAACAGGAAATGATTTCTGAATTTCACAGTTCAGCTGCTGAAGGAGATATTGCCAAGATAACGAGAATCCTCAGTTATTCTCCAGCTCTTCTCAACGAAACTTCTGAAAATGGCTGGACTGCTTTAATGTATGCCGCAAGGAATGGCCACCCCGATGTCGTCCAGTTTCTGCTGGAGAAAGGGTAAACATTTCAGGCTCTGCCGCTTGGAAGGGTTTGTGGTTTAATTTCTGTGTTACATATGTCCTTTCAGATTTTACTTCTGTTATTGTTGGGACAATAATTAAGTCATTGATTGGTTTATGGTATAAAAAGGAGCGTTATTTCGAAGTAAAAACTGTAACTTTTTTTACTGGTCCTGAGAATTAAACCCAGAGTCTCATGCATGTCAGGCAAGCGCTGTACCTCTGAGCTACTTCCATAGCGTTACTATTATTGTTATTATTGAGAAAATCTGTCATACTTAATAGTATGTGTGCTGCCAAAGCGAGCACAACCTGTCCTACTTAACAGTAAAGCAAATTTATGAGTAGTCTGATCTTTTTCTACCAGATAAAAAAATACAAACTTTGTCATTGATTACCAAGGACTCTGTGTAAAATTTTCACTGCATGAAACTACGAATTTTTCTGAGTAATTACCTGGAAATTGTATGTATCCCCTATCTAACCTTTCCTCACTGTGATTATTGATTCTTTTAATCTTCCCAGTAGTAAACTGTGTACCAAAATAGGAATGTAATGTATAAAATCAGTAAATGGAGGAACTATAATGTATACCTAGAAATATTATATTGAAATAAATATAGAAGAAAATGTTTAGTTCCAATTTTATTTTTCCTGCCCAATTTTTTCTTCCATCTGTAGGTGTGATAGATCAGTTGTCAATAAATCAAGGCAAACTGCACTGGATATTGCTGTATTTTGGGGTTATAAGCATATAGCTAACTTATTAGCTAATGCTAAAGGTGGGAAGAAGCCTTGGTTCCTAACCAGTGACGTGGAAGAATGTGAAAATTATTTTAGCAAAACACTACTGGATCGAAAAAGTGAAAAAAGAAATAATTCTGACTGGCTGCTAGCTAAAGAAAGCCATCCATCCACAGTTTATATCCTTTTCTCAGATTTAAATCCCTTGGTCACTTTAGGTGGCAATAAAGAAAGTTTCCAACAACCAGAAGTGAGACTTTGTCAGCTGAGCTATACAGATATAAAGGATTACTTGGCTCATCCTGAGAAGATCACCGTGATTTTCCTTGGAGTAGAGCTTGACATGAAAAAACAGTTGAATAATCATGCTGGAGAAGTCCCAAGAGAAGAGGAAGATGGGTTGGTTGCCTGGTTTGCTCTCGGTATAGATCCTGTTGCTGCTGAAGAATTTAAGCAAAGACATGAAAATTGTTATTTTCTTCATCCTCCAATGCCAGCTCTTCTACAGTTGAAAGAAAAAGAAGCTGGTAAGATAGGAACACTGCTTACTTATTTTGGTAGTAATCTGACTTTTGAGCCGAGTTGAACTTACATGTATTTATAATTTTCAGGAAGTACAGTTTTTCCAGTAAGCAGTAAAATTAGGTTGACTTCATTAGAAACGTCCTAAAATGTTCAGTCAGTGACACTACTCTCTTGGAGAGTTACAGTGTTTTAGTCACCCAAGTTAGCTTCCTAAAATTAACTTTAACATACGATGATTTCATTTAATTCTTCAGCCACTGTTACGCACTCAAAACCCTCAACTGTTTTGTGTTCTGTTGCTGAGTCTTTTTTTATACCATGGTAAGAACTAGTTTTAATAGAAGTGCCATATAAATGTTGTAACCTGGCCTGTTTATTGTCTACATGCACTTTTTAAAGAAAAACCTCATATTAGATACTTTTATAATATGAAATATAGGAAAAATGACAGTAAGATATGGAAGTCAATTATGAGGAATTGGATATTTTAATAGCCCAGGTAAGAAGTTCCAATGGTTTGGATTAGAATGGTGGTAAGGAAGGTGGAGAGCTTGGGATACTCTGGATGTAGAACTGATAGATTCTAATCTATAATTGAGACTTTAGAAGTGAGAGTTAGATGGTGGTAACCTTGACTCAGGCACATGTTAAAGTGCTAATAATAGACATGGCAAGAAGGGGGTACATTTGTGCAATATAATTGGAGATAAAAATCTAACTGCTGAATACGCAAAGAATATAGTAAAGAAAACGAGTGACTGCTAGGAGTTTTTAGTAATTTAATAATGATACTAATCCTTGATAATAAAAGCTGATGGATACAGCAGCAACAGCAGGACAGTCTTGGAGTGAATCAAGAATTTTCTTTCAGATAAATTCAGTGTTTGAGAGGGATCTTAGAATCCAGAACTCAGGGAAGAGGGCTGAATAAGGAAACTCACAATAGCCATCAACCCAGTGGTGTTTAAATGACAAACTATCAAGATGACGTAGAGTATTGAAAGCAACAAGAAAATGACCTAAATCCATTGAAATTTACAGGTCAGTGGTAAACAAAAGGGCCAGAGAAGGTGACAGTATAGTGTGTCAATGTGCTGTCAGAGGAAACCAAGACGGCAGAGTAGTTAAGAGAGCAGTCAGGTGTGTCCGGGGCTGTTAGGTGTGTTGAGTTCGTTGGTGTTTGCTAAAGAACTGTTTGGCGTGATGAAGCTGTTGGTGAGTTTGAGATGGGGCACAGCAGTGGCATGGAAGGGACGGGAGTGGGGGGTTATGGGAGGCGAGGAAGGGCTAGCCCGTCATCAGTGTCTACCTTCCCGTCGTGAGTGGGGGCTTCCAGAGGCTGTGCACAGAGCCTGCCGTGACGCCTTGTGTCGTTACACCTGTGAAAAATCATTGGCCTTTGAGGTTTCTAAAAATTCTTTTCTGTGAACACATGCAGATCATTTTCATTTTGGAATTACACACTGTTATATATTTTTATGTTTTGTATATGCACATGCATGTGGTCACAGTATTTTAAGATGAAAATGATCTTATAAATGAGCTAATTGCTTTATTTTTATTTTTTCTTTTATTAGTAGGAAAACTGAGGGATCTAAACTCACTTGCTGCATAATCTTACATGGTTAAGATTATGGTTACATTGGTTACATTGTCTGTACCTGTTTCCTCTTGTACAAGATAAGGATAATTATCTACCTTCCTCCCTCATGGAATAAACATTAATAATTTTATATAAGCTCTTTACCTGGTGGTTGCATGTAGTAAATACTTGATGTGCGTTATTTTTACCTATTGTGATGCTTCTGAAATAATGTAGATTCTCTATGTGAATTACATGTTATAAAGACAATTGTTTTTATCTGTTTTACTTAATATTTTCTCAGTTTAAATGTTGTTTATTATTGATTTGTTTCAAAATTTCATAGGCCAAATAATGTATTTTAAGGAGAGCAAGTTCATCGGTTATTTAAAAATGTAGTGTCTTGTTTTATTGCCTCAATGGTAATGTTTCTAGTCAGGCCACGTTAAATACCACTGAAAAGGGTATAGCCGAGCGTACATACATTCTATAATGTACTCTGTGATTTCTCACAGAGTTAACCACAGCTATTGTAAATGCAGTGTATTTTAATGGCAGCATGGACCAGCCTAAAGTGACAACCAGTCCCTGAGTCCTTCCTTTACACTTTAGGACTCTATTAGGAACCAGTTTTGTAGTGTTTTAGTGGTGTTTTGTTTTAGTTCTGTTTTTGCAATGCTGGGACTCTAACCGAGAGCTTCACACATGCTAGCCAAACACTGTATCACCAAGTTACATCCCCAGCACAACTGTAGTATGTTTTTCTAAAAGTCATCATTGTGAAGTCATATTTGTAAATTCACTACATACTACAGTCATGTACAGCCAAACCTTAAAACTGTGTTAAAAACCTGAGGCAATAGTGTGTAAGGTAGATTATTAGTGTATCTGTCTTATATGAGAATTATGTTTTAATTCAAATTAATGTTAAATCTGATTTTCATTTGTCATCTAAAGATTAAATCTTTTACTTTAAGGGAAGAGTACATCACATAAAAACAAGTACTAAAACCACTGATTACAGGTGTTCAGAAAACAGCATATGTGTTTATTATTACTTGAGTGCATTATACCTACATACTAACTTTTTTTTTACAATTTATCACAGCATGAAACATTTCTGTGCTTTTTTTAAAAGGGGTTGTAGCTCAAGCAAGATCTGTGCTTGCCTGGCACAGTCGGTACAAGTTCTGCCCTACCTGTGGAAGCGCAACTAAAATTGAAGAAGGGGGCTATAAAAAAGTGTGTTTGAAGCAAGACTGTCCTAGTCTCCATGGTGTTCATAACACATCATACCCCAGAGTCGGTAAGCCTTTTCTTTTGCAGCCACCTGGAATCCTGGGGAATGAAGTATTTCTAGAAAGAAAAATTTTTAAAGCAGCTAAAAGGTTTAAGTTTTTATTAAGAACATGTTTATTAAAGCTGTATATATGAAAGTATTATGTACTCTCATGGTTTTTAACCAAAGATATTGTGCATAATTAGTCATTTCTTAACTTTAGGGAATTCAGTATGAGTTTAGTGTATTCAGATAAATGATTTTAAAAGCCAGCCAGTCTGACTCCTCTTTTGGGGATATAAAGCCCCCAGCAATTCAGTGCCTGCTTAAAGCATTATCAGAGCAGTATGGTAGGGAGATAGACTCTTACTACTGCAAGTGTCTGCCTTTACCTTCTTCCCTTCTAGTTGCTCCTTTGTACCTGCTGTAGGTTTGGAAATCTGATAACCTAGCCTTTAAAACTGTAAAACACGAACAGACTCAGCAGCACCTGAGGAGGTCTCTATGGAGTAAAATGCATAATAGCTTAGTGACATCTGATTTTTTTGTTCAAGAGCTTTTTACATTTAATTCCTAGTTCTTAATCATGATCTAATAAGGAGCATTTGCCTCATTAATGACTTCTAGAGAGATGAGCTCGTCTTTTAAATTTTTTAATGACTTTAGCAAAACTAAATGTAGAGCCACATGACCTTTTAAAAATATTTTTCTGGAATGGAAAAGAGAAAAATCTACTCTATTTACTATAAAAATTCAGTTTTTTTCCATGACTATGTATTGCAGGGTCAGACTTTTTTCTCATTAAAAATAACACACATACCATACCCTAACTACAGAATAAATGTTGCTAAGATTGTGGGAAGGCAAAACTGGTCTTCCTTTAGCTTACTGATAGTATTCTGTCGAATTTCTCTGGAATATTCCATCATCAGCCACATTGCAGCAAAAAGAAACAATTTCTTATAAACAGAAAAGAATCTTGTTCCTAGAAGAAATATACCTTTAATCTCTTCCTACCAGACAATGACTTTGCACGGTAAGTCTAAATTATTTTTTCTTCTCATTCAGGTATCTGATTTCTTTTAACAGATCCAGTAGTAATCATGCAAGTTATTCATCCAGATGGGACCAAATGTCTTTTAGGCAGGCAGAAAAGATTTCCTCCGGGCATGTTTACTTGTCTTGCTGGATTTGTGGAACCTGGTAAGCCTTGTCTGAATACATTTTATAATGTCATTTAACATAATTTCCAAATAAAATTTTCAGGTATAAGTTATAATTATATCTTGAGTTATAATTTCTAGTAAATTGTCATGTTATAAAACTGAATCATTGTTTAGAATGTTTTTTAAATGTAGTATCATTTGACAACATGATTTAACATGATACAATTTTCATACTTTACTAGTAACTTCATTTATTAAAAATTCAGTACTTGCTCTTTTGTACATTGTTCTTGGCGACGGTCCTTAGATGATTTACACCTTTTTTCTATGCATGTCTTAACTGTTGCCTTCCGAAAGGGCCTTAGTGACGGCCTCAGTACGTCAGTTAGCCCCATGCCCTGCGTTCACATTCGGTCACACTGCCTGACTTTTCCCTGTGGCATGCAGCATAACCTAATATATATATTTGTTTATTGTCTGTGCTTACTGCATGCCAGTCCCATAAAGGCAGGATCTTTGGATTCCTCATTTCTGTCTCCAAACCCTGAGAGCAGGTGTCTCACGTGTCCTAGGAACTCAGTGAGTATCTGTGGAATAAATGAATGCGTACAATGAATTAATCAGTATTTAATTTCAACTTCCAATCTTAATCCGCATCACTAGGTAACAAGTGTAAGCCTGTGTGGCATGAGGCTGATTTCTGGAGGGTCTGTGTGTTTAACTCACATCTTCACACAGCATCAAACACTAGGCACCATCAAGTGCGAGGCACTGAGGCACAGAGGCTGAGACTTGCCCAAGACCGTTCAAGTGCAGGCAGTTTGGCTCCTGAGGCCTTATTCTCAATTCTTTTACTGCCTCTCAGAGTTGTTGGTTAGTTTTTAACTGCCAGACATATGTGAATATTCTTTAATGTAGTCCTCCTTCCTGCTGTGGGCATTTAGTTTGCTTTGAGCTTTTTCTTACTACAAATAGTGAGTATTTTATTCTCCTAACTTCAACTTAGGCACATTCACAGGAGCTGTCTAGGGTATATTCCCAGAGTACAAAGGCTGGCTCGCCGATGTGAGCATCTTAACCTTTTCTCGATGTTGCTAACTAGCACAAGCAAGTGTTCTGCCAATTTACACTCCCACCAGCCTTACATGAAACGTTCTATTATTCCATATCCTCCCCACATTAGGATTTTCAGATTCTTTAATTTATCATTCTGAGACATATGAAATACTAAGTTATTGTTTTCATTTTCATTTTTCTGCTGATAGCATATTTTTTAGATTTTCATTATGCACCCAATTTTCTTTTTCTTTGAATTCTATGTATATATTCTATCTGGTTTTGTTTTGGTTATTTATCCTCTTTTGTTTTTGATTAAGGGTTTTTAAATATATATGTTAATCTCTTGTTTGTATGCTATTACACTGGCTTGTGACCTATTTTCGCTGTGTAGTAAGACCCAGACTTACAAGTTCCATTCCTGGAGAATGTTCCTAAGTCATAGTTGGTCATAAGTCCGACCAAGTGAGTCTTACACACCTTTGACACATATGTACACCGTGTATTCCTTTGCGCTCCCCAGCATCCCCTTCACGTCCCCACTGCTTCTCCTCTTGCCTCCGGACCTCCTGGGTCTGAGTGAGCACAGCGCTCCTGGACACTGTGGCACCACACAGTAAGCACACAGCCGCACCACTGTGACAGTGTCCAGCAGACATGTGAGCCCCTCCGCATGTGTTCACATCTCCCAGTGTCCTAAGGCGAGGTCTATCCTATTGGTGAAAGTTTGCAGCTTCACCATTCATAAGTTAAGGACTTACCGAATGTTTTATTGTGGTGAAGATAAGTTCTTAATTTTTGTGTAGGAAATTTATCAAAATTTGAAATGGGAATCTATATTTAAAAATATATTTTGCTAGGTAAGGCTATATGTTGCTAAATATTTATAAACTTTTGGATAAATTGGCTTAAAAATGTTTTCCTGTGTTCAGATTCTTAATTCTGTGAAAATCAGAAATATAGAGGATATTTATAGGAAGAGACTGTATATAGAATATTTGTGTAGTGTTTAGCCAGTAGTACATTATAAATCACTGTAGATTTTATAATTATTATTTGTAAAGTATACCTGACAAGTTTAGGACTTTAATAAATGAAAATTTTCTTGTTGACATTTTGATACCCTATATATAGCTATATCCTTTTAAAAATAATGTTTTTTTGCTTTGTCTTACATTTGTAGTCTTTAAATTGTGTGTTTCTTTCCAAAGTGATTTTCAAACGTTTGCACCATTTGAAGCACAAAATGTCCAAGGTATGTTCATCAACAACTTGTTCTTTTGCCCCATTTGATTAGGGGAGACAATAGAGGATGCTGTTCGGAGAGAAGTAGAAGAGGAAAGTGGAGTCAAAGTGGGCCATGTTCAGTATGTCTCTTGTCAACCATGGCCAATGCCCTCCTCCTTAATGATTGGTTGTTTAGCTGTGGCAGTGTCTACAGAAATTAAAGTTGACAAGAATGAAATAGAGGATGCCCGCTGGTTCACTAGAGAACAGGTAAAGTTCAATTTAATTTCCTTCTTCTATTGATTGTTCCCTGACAGTATTGGTTTGGGCACGCAGCAAGGAAGCATATTTTCCACAGGTTGAATGAAAACACAGTAGCCCTCTTGTTATGCATGGATTACAGTGGAACTGATAACTCCATACGGGAAGAGTGCATGTTCACTCTTCACTGACGTGTCTCATTTTAACTCATTCTAGTAATGATTGATCCTGTGTCATTTCAAATTTCAGGTACCATTCCTTCAAATTAGTGATGGTAGTTTTCAGTGGACTTAAAGTGCATAAACATTAGTTCAGAGATAAGAAACAGGAATATGTTCTTATACTTGTTTAATACTTTAGTTCATAGCAGTTAAACAAGTAGCTCTCAAAAAAATCATAAAAATACTGAAATCTTTTGAAGTGTTTATTGAGAAATGTGCCAAAGTCCAAGAGTGACATAACTGTATAATAAACATCCACTCACAAGAACTTTTTAAAATAGCATCATGAAGTAATATAATGAAAGATAAATTACTTTCCTATATTTTCCATGGCCTGAAACATTTATATAGAAAACAAACGATACATTACAGTAGTGAAGACCTTAAATCCTAACTACCCACATAAGGTTAATTTTATTTTATATTCAGTCCCAAGAGATAGAAATTAGATTATTGTTTCGGAGTTTTAAAAAAGAGAACCCTGTCCCCAAAGTGGGCTTTTCTTTGAAATTAGGTGCGGAACATGTATTTTGTTTTTTCATGACCTCATTTTCATCAGGAAATATCTTTCTGGAGCATCTTAAAAATTAAAATACTAATTCAGGGAAACAGTTAAAAATGCTGTGCTAAATTCTGCATCTTGAATGTGGGTATTGTCACTTTCTACTATTGTTATTCACTGTAAAAGCCATCACGTTTCAGTTGAATTGTATAAGCATGGAAGTAGTGTTCAAGCACAGCAGTGCTGGAATCCTGATGTGTCTTCTTACGTATTTTAGGTTGTGGATGTTCTAACCAGAGGGAAGCAGCAAGCGTTCTTTGTGCCACCAAGCCGAGCTATTGCACATCAGTTAATCAAACACTGGATTGGAATGAACCCCAATCTCTAAGTCTTTGAGTATTATTTTATTTCTAATGCCACTTTTCAGTTGAGATTAGAAATATTTAGTGTTCTCAGAGTGTCATAACACAAAATATCATGTTGGGCTGTCAAAATATTTTCAAAGTGTTCTCTCCTTCATTAACCACAGAATTCACATTTTTATAAATTTCAACACTGCCTCAGATTTCATTAAATTTGAATGAGACTTTGAAATTTTTTGATTGCACCTCATAGTTTTGTCTTACAAACTGTATTTCTAATAAGAGACATCATGTTGTAATGTGAATAAACCTAGAAATGTGAATAAGACTAAATTTCAGGTCTCATATAGGTATTAGTCTGCTCATTAAAATTCTTTATGTGAGAAATAAAACAAAATTTTAATGACGTTTGAGTTTATATTGATTTTTAGTCATTTCATTACCATGAAGATCCTTTAAGTTACCAGGATCTGATATTTCTCATTTTGCTGTTGCAGTGTTGCTACTAGGCTACCTAGCATTGACCAATGCTGAGAATTTCTTACTCTACCAGTTCTACCAGTGATCTCAAAATGCCACATTCAGAGAAGGAGAACTAACATGAGAGCACACCACTGTGTCTGGGCCTTGTTTCTTACACCTGGAATGAATGTCTGTTTATATGTTACTTAGGCCCAAAGTTGTTCTTCAGATAAATCAAGATTCTCTTGTTTTTTTCATTTGAAATTATACATATTTGAAAGGTTAGATATCCTCAAAGGTTACATATGTTCAAAGGTTAGATATTAAATAAATCCTAGATATATTCACGTACTCAATTAAAAGCAGGTTTGTTTCATTTTGTGATGAATATATCTGTGTAAGCAAAACAAATTATATAATCATTAGCATCAGTACTTAAAATGTTTAACATCTGATTTTCACTAACATATTCTAAAAAAGACAATAAAATGAGTGCATTTCACAGCTGAATCAGTGAGATTCTAGAGAAAGTAAATTGTGGTGCAATAGTTCACAGTTTTGCAGCATAAAAAACATTTTATAAGGCTGTTTTGAAATTGTTTTAAAAGATGGTTATATAAAGATACTAATTTATATAATTAGCTTTTTACTAGTGTATGTAGAATTGAAAGAGACTTTGAGATAATATATGAAATTTATTGCCTTTATTTTATAGTTGGGTAAAAGGAAATCCTTGAAGACACATTTCATTCATTGGGGAAAATTACACTAATAATTATAACAGCCCGTACAATGTAACCCAGTGCAAGAATCTCCATCAATAATAAAAAGCTTTTACCAAAAATATGTGTGGACTAAGTTAAGAAAAAGGATGAAAAGAAGAATAAATTTAGCTTGCCAAATGTTGCTAAACTTTTAGGTATAATAATTACCTTAGAAAGAAAACTGTTGGATAAAACCTTTACTAATGAGCAGTTTTTAGCAGTTAATGAATGCTTATTGATATCAGAATTTTAAACCAAATTAAGACTTAACACAGAACATTTATAGATATAATAATGACTATATAATTACATGGAAAATAAGATGCCTTGGTTATTATGAAATACAATGACCTAAGGTTCAGTTTTATTCCAAATGGACTTTTAAGGCTTGCAGATTCTACTATTACACTGTAAAATTCTAGGTTTTACTGATGTTAGGGTTGGAAGGTAAAATATAAAGTGTCAACAAATACAACTGTAAATTTAGTTTCAGATATTTAATCCTGTCCTTGAAGAAAATCAGTATCTAAGTAAATTATTTGTTTAATAATTGTTACTAAATTGCTAACCTCCGTGAGTTGAATAGGTACATGTAAATGGAAGGCATAACCAATGCAAACAGTGATAAAAGTGTGTCGTGAATGTGTTCTAATGAAAATGAATGTTAAATTAAAATACTTATTTTCTGTTTTGTGTGCTTTGCATTTTTTAATATTTTGATAAATTTCTTTTGACAAGTGGAAAAAAACAAATTTTAGTCACTATCCTGTTGAGAAGTATGCTGTGTATTAAAAAGATGTACAAGCCTTCTTTAAAATTTCCATTATGTGTGATAAAATTTTGATTTGTGGGCTGGGGATTCAGCTCATTCATAAACTACTTCCCTAGAATGCACAAGATCTTCAGTCTGATTTCCAAGACTAGAGAAAAATTAGAATCTTAAATTTTATTCTTTGGGTTAAATACACACATGCACACGTGGATTTGCAGACCCACATAGATAGTAAATAATTTTTAATCTCCAAGTTTACAACTAGTATTACATATATTTTTATTAGTCTAATATTGTCTGTCTTGGCATTTTGAAATTGTTGCTTATTTACCATTTATGGAGAATTAAAATTACCATGTATTTTATTTTTAAAAAATGAATAATCTCAAAGATTCAGGTAGGGTTTGAATGAAGACAGAAAAAGACAGAGGTGAAACCAGGTGATAGAAGGAGGATATAAAATTTTGACCCAAATAAACTAGATTAAACCTCACGTGAAACAGTAGCAGTGGCAACTGATCATAGAACTGTGCTGCTAATATGAATTTGTACAATGCTGGGTGAAAGGATTCAGTGAAAAAGATTCATTGATTATATAGAATGAAATTTCTTCATTGCAAATTTCGTAGGAACTTAGAACCAGTTACTAGGTTCTGAATATATACAAGGTAAGTATGTAGGTAGGTAGGTAGTCGGTGTTGAGTGAAATTTTTGTTTTGTTAAAGGACAATTTTCTCTAGTAAAAAAAAAAAGATGTAGGACAAAGTTGTTTATGCAAAATTAGGTATTTCTGTCTTCAAAAACAAAATCTAGGTCTTGAGGCCAATCAGAAGTTAGGAGGACGGGCAAGGGAGTTTGATGTTGCAGGCGGCTGAGAGTGATTGATAGGGGCCAAATGCTTGGGATCTTTGACACCACAGGGCTGGGCTTCCTTCTGAGGAGGCAGGTGGGGACGTGCTGCCAAACACCCACATCTTCAGAAGCTCACAAGGAGCTAACCAGAGAAAAATAGAACTGAAAATGATTTTTCATTATCTTCACTGAACCTTCCTTTCTCCCTAACCAGGATATTCAGGTAGACTTCTGAACAGATATGAAAGATTATATTGTTTCAAACTGTACAATCGATTATTATATCAATAGATGTTCAAATAACTCAAGCTTCTTAAAGTAGAAATGGTCAGAACGAACCATTTGAGTAATAAAAGTGGTATGGGGAAAATTGGAAATCAGCCTGAATGACTTGGGAAAAAATTTTTTTCAACTGATCAAATAAAGTATTTGGGCTAATGCACATATTCCTCACTTTATTGAGGAATGTCCACATATAACTGTGTGCTTTGACAAAAGTAGCACTTTCGTCTTTATACTTTCCAGAATACTATTGTCTTCATTGCAAAGCAGAAAAATTTCCAACGCCAGACAACGGATATATTCTTTAGCAACTTGCATTATAATAATGCTTTCCAGAGTAGAAAGGGAGGCAGTGAAGTTAGAAAAAATAAAGCCTTTCTGCCAGTGGAAACATTTTCCTTTGTAACTGGAAATCCGATAAGCAACAAACTGCAGCAGAAAGGAAGAGAAAGTGTTCTAGGTTTTCCTTTCCTGGGCTCAAGGGAACCATACTAAGCCAAATCCTTGTCTCACTTCAATAGATTAAAAAACCTTTTTCTAACTAACGTGAGGTAACTATGTTTAATAATGAGGAAGTTGCACGCAGGAGTAGACATTGGAAATGACACTCTTAACCTGTTTTAGAATAGAGTAAATGGAACAAGTGGCGTAGTCCGAAGCTAATTTTTGTTTACTTTTTAACCTGCCCATTGTACGCTAGCAAAATTACAGTGTGCTGGAGCCACGATCTGAACAGGGCAGTAGAGTGCCTTATTAATATTTATTACTGCTCTCAGGTGGCGGTGAGCTGAAATCATCTCTCTCAGTGAGAGTAATGATTTTAAATGCCATTTATCTAACAGCTTTAGTGCAGAGTTATTTTACATACTTTTTTGGGGGGCAGGCTTACTTGTGTTTATGGAACAAGTTTGAATACTTTAGCACCAAACTGTTTAGAAAATTTGGAACTCCATAGAAAAAATGCCCCCGTGATGTGTGTAGATTGAAGCCTCAGGGGTCTCCTTGGTCATAACCACCATAGTGAGGTTTCTATAGTAGTATATAAATGAGCAACCAGTAGGAATTCCATGTGTTGTGAGATGATAGACATAAACATGTATCTCCATGGACCTCCAAAACCTTGTCCAAAATATGTCCTTCACTTCGTAGAGATTGTCACATTTGCCGTACCAATCTTTTTCTTAAGTCCCCAGTTATTTAAAATAACTCTATCAGTACTAACAAATTGAACATATTCAAATAAGTTCTAGACTTCATTAAGCCTATTCTTTTCAAAGTATTTCTAAAAATTACGAATCCCTTTTTACAACAATCTAAAGAAGCAACTCTGGTTAGTTCATTCTCAGAATACAAATATTTACACAAAACTTTATATGAGATTGATAATTACTTCATTTTATCACTTGTAAAATAAGATTTTTTTTGGTCTTTTTTGATACAGGGTCTTACTCTGCCATCCAGGTGGCCTTGAGCTTACTTTGTAGCCCAGGCTGGTTTAGAACTCCCAACAATTGTCCTGCCTCAGCCTCCAGAGTAATGAGGATTACGGGCGTGCACCACCACGCCTGGTTTAAAATACGATTTTTAATTGGCTAGGAGGAAGTACCTTTTTCAAAGGCACATTGTTTACTAACAGTTGTTGAACCAAACATGAAATATTCCACTCTAAATGGTTTTGCTTACAAGAGCTAGCAAAGAAAAATATCACACTTCATAGACTGAAGCACTCTCAGTCTTGTCAATCTCTTTAGATTTTTCAAGTTTGGTGTTCTACACTGGTTACTCTACATATTTATAGGGGATCATCTCTCCTTACTTGGTTCCCAAATTGCTATTTCTAGTAATCAACTAAACATCCCTACTTAGATGTCCATGAATCTCTAAATAGTATGCATTTTAAATTCTCTTCTGTCAATGCCCATCATGTAGTTCGGGCATTGTTATTGTTAATTCATCTACTTTATTTCTTATTCATTTGCATCCCACAGCCAGTATCTAGATCTTGTGCCTTATATTTCCAAATACTTATTGAATTACACTATTCCTCTCCTGGTCTCCATTCATTCATAATTCACGCTTATTCTCTTTGTCTTTTCTCCCTCTCTCTCTCTCTCTCTCTCTCTCTCTCTCTCTCTCTCTCTCTCTCTCTCTCTCTCTCTCTCCTGTCTTCCTACCATTCACTATTACCACCCTACTTCAAATCACTCACCTGGTTTCTACTTCTGAAATTTGTCTCCTTTCATCCAGTGTTATTCCAGTCTACTTTTCACACTCTAGCCAAGTATATCTCACTAATAAATAATTTTAGTTTGTCTTTATCTTACTTAAGACTTTAAAAGACCTACTCGTTGGATAGAGGGAAAGTTTGATTTCCTTAGCATACCATTTTACCTCTCCAATTTCAATTCTTAACATTTCGTTTTTTTCCAAATTCTTGTATATGCACCATAATTTATGTTCTTACAGAGAACAGTAAAAGAAATTAAATTGTTATTATGCATTAGTAACATTCACTAATACAGTCTGAATAATTATGACAAATATTTACTACTAGTATAAATAGAAACAATATTTCATTTATCCTAAGATTGTAAACTAACTTTTTATTTCATTGGTATGTTTGCAGTGCATAATGATTACATTCATCATGGGGAGTCTGTGCATCTCCATAACACATCTTATTCTTTTTTGATCCACTTCCTTTCCTTTCTCTCTCCCTCCCTCCATCTCTTAGTTTCCTTTCCTTTTTCAAAAGATCTGTCTCACTACACTTTTGTACTTCCATTTACATACTTCGTGAGATTTCCAAAATTTTAAATCAGGGCCTGTGGTGCTTATCCTTGTTGATAAATGAACACAGGAATCTAATGAAAGCAAAATGACTTTTCCAAGGTCAGCATAGGATAGGGAAATGGGACTGAAATTTAAGTCTTCTGAGTCAGAACCTATACACTGTACTATATCCTATGCTTCTGCCCATTTCTACCACACACAGATAAATGAACTACCTAGCAAGTAACCTGATCCATGTAAATAGCCAATTACATCATCTGTTCTCATTTTTGCCTTGCCTTTTGTCCTACTGTGTCTTACCACTTGAACATCATGTCTGCACTTCCTATATACCCCTAAACAAAGCTCCTAAACCACAAAATCACACAGTGTATCATTGTGCACTACAAGTATATTTAAAAGTAAGTGATTAAGAATGATTAATATGGATAATAATAGACTGAGCAGGAGAATAGAACATTCCTGACACTGCATAAGATTAAAAATGCTAATCAGATTTTGGATTTAGAGCACTGAAGTCATTGCAAAGTAGAACAATACAAGAAACTCAAATGTTTGCTTCATTCTCTTGCCTTTCAAAATGTATCTTTTATTTTATTCATGTTTCCTTTAGAGTTCAGTGATTTATGACGGCTTTACCCAGGTGAGCTGACTATATATCTATATCTATATCTATATCTATTATCTATATCTATATACTTTATGAAGAAAGTACTCTGTATTTTACTCTTTGATGTCCTAAATTGGTTGCTTGGCAAAGGATAATAGCAAAGAGAAATTATTTGAAAGTTATATATTTGAAGACAATTTAACACTGTATTTCCTTCCAATTACAAAATACACAGCAGCTGTTTGTAACTAACTCTGTTAACAAATAGAGGATAGAGACATCCAAAAAAATTCTAAATAATCAATGTGTTTAAGCCTCTTTTATTTATGCTAAGAAAGACATCATATGCACATTTGAATAGCCATTATCCATATCCTAATTTGGTTATTTCAAGTAAATTGTGAATTTGGAAAGCAAAGAAAATGCAATTGACAAGCTAGGCTTCCAAGCATAATTGAAATTCATTTTGAATGCAGGAAAGGTCAGTTTCATTTCCAAGCAGAAGACCTTGTTTTGAATTCCTGTGTTCTGCTTTGTTTCCTTCACAGCATTACAGTCACTCGTCACCAAAATGATTTCTTTATCTGCTTGCATTAGTAAAGTTTTTCTTCATTAATTTTATACTTAATTTTGCTTAAATGAACTTTATAATTAATTTTTAACTATGTTCATTACCCAAAACACTGTGATCTAAGGTCAAAAAGGAAGATAGTGAGGGTTTTAATATTTTTCTATAACAGTGGTAATTACTCTGTGCTCTGGGTCAATTTTTCAGGAAAATTATTCTGGCCAATATCTTTTATATCAGTAGTCCCCGGTCAAACTTTGTAAAATAACCTACCTACAGTCTTGCTGTCAGTTCATCTTTAAATCATTGTCCTAACATTTTTTATATACCCAAAAAATGCTGTGGGAAATTCTCTCCACCATTAAGGGTTCTTCTTACCTTCCTTATTCAGAAATTAATCTCTTTTTCTCAGAATTTAAGTTTGTTTTTATAAGTATCCTAAAATCGTTTCCTTGCAAAGAAAATTAAAAAACCCTTGCATCTACTTTTGTTTTAAAACAGTCTTTCAGGTGATAGCAAATGATCTTTTTAAAAATTGTGAGTCATTTAACTCTTCAAATAAATTTGTAGTGACCGTGTGATGAAATTATAATTAGAATGTTCATTAACCGGTCTTGGTGTCTTCTCTCCAGGGAAAAGTATTATCCAATTTCCACATTTTCAAATAAGTCTTTAATTCACGCATCAAGAATTTAACTGTGATGGATCAGATTCTGAACTCCTTCAACAAATCCGATGCCTCTTTCATAGAGTGGTGCCTAGTTAGTTTTGCCAAATGTAGAACACAAATTTTGAATGTGGTCTGATTCATAAGGATCAACATACACTACATGAAATGCACTGACACATTATTCTTATCTCATGAGACCGCCCAGACCTCAGTGAATTTCAGATAGAATGAAATGCTACCCGTAATTATCCATCCAATATCAGCCCAATCAGAAAGTGATTAAATTAGCCTAGCATATTAATCCTAAGCATAATTTGTCATTGGACAGACTACAATTTGCAAACATTTTTATGACAGTGCACCAAAGTACTGCATCAGAGTCAGCAGCTCCCGCTGTACAAAATGGAGGGTCATAACAAGATATCGAGCACACATTTTAAAATAAATGCTTTTTTATTGCCTTCAGAAATAACTATTGGTTTGCAGATACAGAAAATTCATTTAGTGAGTAAAGTGAACACAAAATGTTTTAAAATAGTGATTCTAAACTTAATCAAAATTTCTTCTTTAAATCTTTTGATTGGAACTTCTTTGAGACCCTGAAATTTTATTTATGTTAATATTCTTATCAAATTACTTTTCCAGAGGTAACATAAGTTCATGGTTATTCAAGTTACCTTGACTTATGAATTCTAAACCACTAAAGAAATATGGCATTGTCCAAAATAGTCTACATATGGCTAAAAATAATTGGCTCACTAGCTGATTATACCATTCCACTAAAATATTTTAAAGAGTATGTTTATTGTATTCTTCTGTATAAATTGAAGGTATAGCCTACAGCCATTTCTTAGGCTATATTGATGAAACCACAGCTTTGTTTAGTAATAGTAAGCATTTGAATGTTTATTAATATTAATTTCAAGTTTTACTTACTCTAGACTTTAGCAGTGTGGTTATACATAGTTCTCCTTAATTCTAGGCTGGAAAGGGATGAAGATATTAAGGTTTCATTTTGAACAACCCAAAACTCTAATGTCTGCAGAACTCATGAGGTCTGCTCCTAAGGAAAGACACAACCCCACTGAGCCACAGCAATTTCATATTTTGGAGGAATTACATACAGAGATTTCTATAGGAAGACTCTGTATATTTAAATACTATTTCAAACTGAGGTTAAGGTTGAATATTTCAAAATTAAGAGGAAATTATATAAACTTGGCAGGTATTGAAAATTCTACAATTAAGCCAGGAGAGTGACTCTTCTATAACAGTTATTGAAGTAGTGTAAGTCCATGAAAAAAGACAGTATCCCTCTTTAGAAAATTTAAATGGTAAACTTCACTTAAATAGGTAGTCTCAATCAGAAAAATAATTATGAAATGCATTTGGTTAGACTTTTGTTTCAGTTCTTCTGGAACTTTCTATCTTTCTTAGTGGAAACATGCCTTTGCAATAAACTTTTTATTATTTGAAATGCATGTGTTGAAATGAAATTATCTTATTTTACATGGTATAGTCAAAGAGTAATATAAAATGTAACATGGAACTGAGTGAATTTGGGTAATGTGTTTCTTTTTGTTTGTTTGTTTTGTTTTGTTTTGTTTTGTATTGAGGATTGAACTCACTACCTCACTGTTGCCAAGCAGGCACTTATGCTGCTGAGCTAATGTGTTTCTTAAGATAGATTCTGAAGTTCTTGTTCTGGTCTGGGTCAAGAGGGAAAAGCCACAATTACAAACTGTGTATATTTAGCAGTTAAAAATACATCTTACAGTTCCTAGGGTTCCAGTTAGAATTGAATAGAGTGATTCCTCCTTCATCCTGTAATATTTAATTCATGCACCATTCTCCATGTTTGATTAGCTAAATTTGCAGTGTAATAGTCATTCTAAAGCCAAAAAGGAAATGAAGCATAGCAAACTCTAGTTCTTTAGGGAGTCCTAGTCTAATGATATCATGATCACAGTACTTGCAGTATGACTGTATCTTCCAAACCCATGGACATTTATCACTGCTAGTATATAAAATGTTTTGGTATAAAATTATTACTTGTTATTAAATATGTTTTAGATATACACTAAGATCTCATATATATGGTAGCCTACCATGAAACAAACAAAAAAATTATTGAATCAAAAATCCATTGAGGAAATTAGAGCATCAATATGTATCACAGATATAGTGAAGACCATGAAGGAAGTACACAACTGCAGTTGGAAAATAATAGAGCAAGTCATGTTCATTCATTAACTCAGCAAATATGTGTTAACTGCTATGTTCCTTCCACACATTAAGAATGGAAACATTTCTAAATATAAGGCAGATAAGGTCTTCACTTTTATGGGTCTTACATTTTGGCCCATACTTCTGTTGATTCCTCTGAAGACTGAAATAAAGTCAGGCTATATTCACTGGGGTAATTTGTCTATTTTTGGTGGATTCCCAAAGTAAATTTCCTCTTTATCAAAGTGGGTTCAGTTCAACTGTGGAACCCCTGAGGAGCTAGTTCCGTTCTAGGAAGATAATCCCCAGAAAGATGGTTCTTCAAGCGCATATTGTGCAAATGTTGGAACAGTGTAGGTGGAAACTTCATTGTAAATAAGCATCTGGATACCTCATTCACCTCAACAACTATCTTGCTTCCAAACTCTTCCACTCTGCTGTAACACCCCAAGTGTTTCCTAACCGTTTCAGTTCTTATAAGCAAAATCAAACCCAAAACATAAGAACCTTTAAAAGACAAAATATCATTGTAGGAGACACAAGCAATAAAAAAGACAGCATTACTTGTCCTGATACTTCTTGCCTGCTAATATGTTTTGTGACATTCTTACCACAAAACGTGGCTCACATGAGTTGAAAAGTTACTAAGAAGCTAACACCTAAAAGCAATTTACAGCAGTTTTGGTAAAGCTTCTTGGCTGGGCTGTGAAAAAATAAAAAGTGATCTCTTACTGAGTTTTCTTCCTGGAGGCATATAATACAGAAAGAGAGTATGTCCTTAAACCAAAATGATATTTTTTTTACAATTCAAGTCTTAATGTGCAACAATTAGGAGAGAAGGAAAATGAGGTGGAATGAAGCGAAACAGTTCACTGCAGTTTTCCTCTCTTCTGCCCTAGACAAAATCTTAAATTTTTCAAAAATGTTCTGAATAAATTCCATTCTATTTATCCTTTCGTCTATGTCACTTTTTGTGTTGCTGGAACAACTATCAGATACTTGCAACTCAAAGGAGGAGAGATTTATTTTGGCTTATGGTTGTAGTTTATTGTCCCCGGGCTCTAAGGCAGGAAAGCATGTCAGTGGGGCATAGTATAGGACAGATGCTTGAGCTGGGACAGCCCGGCAGCAGCAAAGGGGGGAGCCAGGAGGGAGACGCACTCTTCCAGGTCACTACGCCATGACCCATGTGTTCGGTCAGACCCCATTTTCTAACAGTGAGTCAGCTATAGCAATCCCATAGCCTAATTACTTTCCAAACACCAGCCCCTGAGGCTTTGAGGAACACTGTCAATCCAAACCCTAATGCCAACTATATCCACTTTGCTTGAGTTTTTGAACTCAAATGATTTGGTGTAAGGAGCAAAGAAGACTAGGGAGAAAGATAAGACAGTTTGAACCTAGCAGAGATTTTAATTTTAGTTCACCTGTCTCCTTCTTTGTATTTATGTAATATATCATATTTAATTCAATATTGAACTCACAGACAGCTCTGGTTGTGCATGCCTATAATCTCAGCTATTTGGGAGTCTGAGGCAGGAGGTTCTCAATTTAAGTGTAGTCTGGGAAATTTAGGAAGACATTGTATAAAAATAAAAAGAGCCGAGTTAGTGGTAAGGAACCCTTAAATTAAATCCCCAGTACCATAAAAAAAAATTTAGTTCCTTTCTCTTTGGTTTACCAATATGCTTTTCTTTTCTAGTTGTTTAAAACATTAATAATAAATAATACTAGTAAATTCCAGTTGCAAAATCCTCTAATCTATGTAAATTTATTTCCTCAGAGATGTGAATCAAATTTGTGTAAGGTAGATGGGCTTCTTTTCTTCTCCAAAAATTAGCTTCACACATGAAGTTATATTTGATCAATTATGCATCAGATAGGATGATGGCATGGTATTCAAATGAATATTTTAGCGTTGAGAATTTTTTATACCTAGTCCTTTGAATGCAAGACCCTAACAGAATCATGTTCCAGTAATGACCTAGAATCATTTTTGAGAATGAACATAAATATTCCCTGTGTGCCTAGGCATCTTACCCCAGGGTGTGCTATGGTTTACATCTGGGGTGTCTCCCCAAAGCTGCATGTGTTTGGAAGGTGATTAGATCATGGAATATACTACAGTCATCAGAGAATTTGCCCGCTGACTCCATAGCTGACTTGCTGTTAGGAAGGAGGTGGGATCTGGATAGAGGCAGGGGCATGGCCTATACATGTGAGTCTCCCTTCCCAGGTCCTGTCTCTCACTGCTTCCTGACCCCATGATATTAGAAGCTTTCCCCAGAGTGAGCCCTTCCACCATGCCATTTCTGCATTTAAACCTGACAACTATGGCCTGAATCTTCTAAATTACTGACCCCAAATAAGCTTCTCCTCCTTTAAATTGTGCTGTTGGGTATTTTGTGCCACGACCAAGTAACTAAGGCAGGGTGCTTGAGGAAAGGAAAAATTGGTTTTGTTGGATATGAGATTTGTTGTTTGTTTGTAGTGTTAGAGGTGAACTTGGCCTAGGGCTTAATCATGCTAGTCAAATGCCTTCCCACTAAGCTATATCCCTCCCTGTAGACATGATCCTTGGATGTTCTTTTTAAAAAATTTAACCTAATCAAACATTTTTCCTACAGATAAATGTATTTGTTGTTCCATGTTTTTCAGCAGAAGGAAGTAAAGATATACAGACCAGCTTTCAGTAAGAATAGAAGCACCCTTAAGTGGTTATAACTAAGGCTGTTTAGTTTATGACACTAACAATCTATTCTCTAAGAATTTACTTCCTAAGTCCAAAATTTGAAGTTTTATCCTTCTGTCCCCATGTAATCTGAGTACAGGGATAAATTGGTATATGGAAATTATTGAAACAGCTATCTTCCAGCATAACTCTCTTTTTTCATGCACACTTTTTTAAGTTTTAGGACAAAAATATACCTTAAATTCCATGCTATTCAAAATTAGGAAAAACAATAAAAGATGAGTTTTTATACTTTAAACATGCTTCCAAAGGAATTTCTTAGATTTTTTTCCACAAGTATTTTTAAACTTCAACTTTTCAGAACTTGCTTTACATGTATGAATTTTCATTCAACATTTAGTACAGAGATAGAGGCTTTGTGTTAAAATCAAGAAAATGAAGTCATTAGAAAAACTAAGATTTTTTTCAGAATCTTTAGAAAAATGAAGCCAGTGGATATTACAAAGAAAACTAGATGATGTGCTACCTTGGAAATTGAGCATTTAGGTGTCTGAATTTATTTCAGATTTAATCCACTCCTAGAATTCTAATAGCGATCATTATCCACCCTTTTGTGAATCTTTCTCCTTTTAATAACAATAGGGCATTATCTCTGTGTTTCAAGGAATATGTTTCAGCTTAACAATACAATGGACAAATTTTAAGTAATTTGTCAAAACAAATGACACCAGTAAAATTTTCTAACAATACCTTTCAAAAATATCTTTAACTTCCAATGATTTTTCTCAGGGTAATGGTATCACTATGTAATTCTGCAGTAGAAAGATATTGTATTTCCTGTTTACATTTTTCCTTGTTCTTTTGTGAATTATAGTAATGAGTCAAAGCCTAGTTGGAAACAAGACCTATAAAATTCAATATAAAGACATCACAATTCAGTTGATATATAATAGCAATCATAGTAACTTCCCTAGCCTTTATTGCAATTTTGCACAGAACAGCTAAACATTTATGAAAAATATAAATCCAGGAAATCTGTAGTGGAATGGATTTCTTAATGTATATCCAAGTGTGTAGTTGTGATATACTTTACTTATGGATAGAATTAAATCGTATGCATTTGTGTTAAAAGAAAAAAAGTGCTTACAGTTTTTTTCAAAGTGAAATGAGAAGTCATTAAAGAGAATTATGCAGGAAAATGACATGACTTAATTTATATATTTTTTAAAAATCAATCTGGTTACTACATAAACAATCAAAGCATATAATATAGAAGTAACAAAACTAATTAGAAAGTTATTTTAGTAATACATATTGTAGATGCTATAAATGATAGATAGATAGATAGATAGATAGATAGATAGATGATAGATGGATTATACCTTGATTGGGGAAGTAACAGTAGGAAATAAGATTTCCTAGGAAGACAGTAAGCAAAGAAGTAAAAGGAATCATGTCCAGTATTAGAGACTGAATGAAGAAGATCCAGCAAAATTGACAAAAATATGAAGGCTACAAGCGCAGGACAAGAATCAGGAAAATGTGGCTCCATGGAGTTGATAGGAAAAAATGGATGCAAGAGCACTGCATGTTAAATTCTGCTGAGATCTTGCATAAGACGGAAACAGAGAACTGACTCTTGAGTTTATCAATCAAAAAGGTAGCAATGACAGGGCCAAGAATACTCTCAGTAGAGTGGATGGGAATAACAGCTTGTTTGGAGCAGTCTTGGGAAAAACTGTGAGGAGAGAATAGAGTAAGAAAATATGGACAGATCCTGTAAGGTGTGTTGCTGTCACCATGAACAGAGACATGTAATGGTAAATAGAGTGATACAACAGAGCATAAATTGAGATTGCAGTAAAAAAGACATGAATTGTAGGAAAATGGTCCAGGGATATATACATCATGCACAAAATAAGATTTGCTAGATCATAATATAAATCCAAAAAAATTGATAAATTTTTATATTAGAAAGCTTTTGTTTCCTATGATGTATGTCTCAACCTCCTCCTTCAGAGTATGGGAAGAGGAGAGAGTGGACTAGGAACAAAAAGAGTAGGAGACACTTGTCTTAGAGATAGGAAATATACAAATTTTATGAAATTGTTATAGAGAAGCTTTGGAATGATTATGTTGGTTTCATATGAAATTAAAGACTAACCCGTATGTTAGGAAATCCAAAAATGCTCTGATTTTTCCAATGGATTCCTACTTTAAAACTTTTTGAAAAATCAAATATCAAATTCTTTAATGTTTCAAAAACTATCTTTAGTGTTTATGTTTTGCTCATGCTGGAAGGACACTCCCTATAAGTTTATAAGGCCCTGTCCAAAAGAAGGAAGAGAACTAGGGAGAACATAAATAACTTAGTGTTGGAAAAAAGGGTGCCAAGGGACAAAAGAGGGTACAGAAACAGCACACACCTACTGCCACCCCTCATTTTGCTGAAGATCAGCTCAGAGAGCGTGGTTGAAGCTGTGTTATATTTAAAAGTGAAATAAGAAGAAATGTTTGTTGTCTTTGAGTCGAGGTAGAATCGATGTTACCCCCACAGGCTACTTGTTGGACTTACGCTACTGATGCCAGGTACACCCAGTTGATTTTGGCAGTCCTTCTGCAAGTACAGAGGAAGAGAAATAACTAGTGGGGAAACGTGTGTACAACTGAGTTGCTAGAAGCAAAATCTTCTTCTAGATTATCAATAAATATGTAGTGTGTATGTATATGTAATATTAGCAAAAGTAAAGCATACATTTAGAAACAATGTGAGAATTTTATTAAAAACATAATTAGCTACATGTTGGTATTACCAATCTAAGGCATTTAGTCATGCATAATTATTAGGTCCTTGCTGTGTATCAGGCCTTGTGCTAGATGCGATGTACATATGCATCAGTACATTTGATTTTATGGAACTAAATTTGCTGAGTGCTAAAATGCAAATTGCCTATAAAGTTTTCTCATTATAGTTGAAAGAACCCCAGGGCATCTATATATAAGAGGTGTGTCTGCTCACAGAGGGCCTAAATTTTAACAGACTGGGTGGGTTCTAGCCCTGATTTGCAAATATTCATGAGATACAGGAAACAAGGGCAATCTAGGTCTCAGTTGCTCCCCTGTAAAATGAGAGCTTTGGATGAGGTGACCTTGAAAACTTCTTTTAGACCTTCTAGCTCAAAAGAGAATTTATGGTTTTGTTCCCCTTATCTTAGTGCTCACTGGCAGCTGTGATTGGATAATCAGTCTCCCCCAAACTGGGTAGTGCTAAGTGCTATTTATGTGTGTATTTTGGTAGATGTGTGTATGAGAGGTTCAGATTTACAGGAACCAATACTCTAGCACTATTAAAAACAAAGAAAGAAAGATGGAAAGAAAAAAAAAAAAAACAAGAACTATGTATATCTCAAGAATTTTGTCAGCTAGAACTTGTTACCATTTCTGTCTTACAGTTGAAACTCAGTCTCTATTAGTCAGCTTCCCCATGGCTGAGGCATAACATCTGACACCTACTACTGGAGAAGTTCATTTGGCTCACAGTTCAGCGGATTCTGTCCATGGTTGGTTTGCTCCATGCAGAACCACCATGGCCGAAGGCTGTGGGAGGGGAAAGCTGCTCACCTCATGGCAAACCGGAAGCAAATCAGGGCAACAGTACTGGAAGCGAAAGGGACCAAATATATTTACACCTCTATGATCCACGCAAATAAACCCGAAAGTGTGCTCCACCAATCCCCGGACAGCTCCCAAGCCAATCAGGTTAAAGCGATCCAGTTTAACTGTCACATAAAGTGTGACCTCTCACAGAGACTACTTGACCTGCTAACTAAGCACAGGCCCAGATCTTCTGAGACAAAGGGCAAAGTGTTCCCCACTGAACACAGAGCAGCAGGAAATGTTTTCTGTTCACAGTGCCTGAAATCATACAGAAGTAATTTATAACCTAGTCAAGTGCCTCTGAAGCATTTTTTAAATTCAAAAACCTATTACATGGAAGACAGGGATAAAAATGATATTAAATTACATGTTTGTAATCCTCCAACGAACCCAGTCCCCACACTGACCTAAGAAGAAAGAATTATTGCTTTCCACTTCAGCCATAAGGACTTAGTTGTGCTAATAAGAAAGAAAGTAAAAAGGATTGGAAAGTGCCAAGACAGCATCCATTGTCCTATATCAGAAGCATGGCCAAAGTTTCGAAAAAGACTTTGAGAGTTTATGAAATAAAAAGGATTTGAAATCAATATTATTATGGGAGGGGCTTAACAAGAGAAAGTTAAGTACCTTTTCTTCTTTTTTTCCTCATTTTGGGAAGCATGGCCCATGAGTTAAGAAGGATTCAAGAATTTTTTTTTTTACCCAAACTGACTACAAATATGCCCCATTTTAAATTTCTCATAAAACAAATGTAAGTCAAGCTTTTCACCTCCAAGATATCCAAAGGTACTATATGCCCAAATACAGTCCAAAGAAAATGCTTCTGTGGAAATGTTTCCCTTGCATGTCTGGAGATAGAGGAATCCTTTTAATATATCAAAGCAAATAGAATAATCTGACATAGCTTTAAGCACAGGCAGGTACCTATTCTAGGTGATATCTGGCAAGAGGACTGCCTTCTGCCAGTTATCTTACCTATTGCTTTCCATTACCTAAAACATCGACAGGGAATACAGCCCCCTATATCACAATTTGCAAAAACATTAGTCTTTTAGAGAGAGTTGCCCACTCCGACAGTGTGTGAAATCAATCTTATAATATGTAAATGTAGTGTGAATTATGATAGTGTGATGAAGAAAACACATCTCCTTTCCACACTTGATTTAGCATGACTACTTAGGTCCACTTCACAAAAAAATTACATGTTTATACTGCGATAAGAAAAATAGAACATACAATATCAATTAACACAATTTTGCAGTTTGCATCCTAAGAGGCTACCAATTTGTGTGTTAATACATATATATGTATGAATACCTATGTATAATATTTGAATGTTCATATGGTATGTAGCAATGCACCAAATAGAATGGAAATTAAGAGGAAAAGAAAATATAATTATGACAATAAAATGTGTGAATACTGTGGAGAAACCAGATAAATATGTTATGCTAAAATGTTACCAAACGAGTTGAAGAGGTAATTTGTTTGAATATAAACTATGAGTAGAAAATAACTTCAAATTTGATGCTTTGAAAGGGCAGTAAATACTGAAGATCCACAGCTTCCCAAAATGAGGAAAAAAAGAAGAAAAGCGTATAAAAAATGGAAAATCTTGAATGCAACAGAATGTAAGTCCAATTTAATACTTTTTAAAATAAACTATCACCAAGTCTACTTTATTTATCATAAGGATGCTTCTAAAAGTAGGAAGATAAATATATACAAATACATACCATGAGTTTGAAATTTGACCTATTATTATTATATTTATGCTTCTGTATTGTTAAAGATATGTAGCATAAATAGTAAAAATTTAAATTAAAAAATTTATTCAGACACAGGCTGTTAAGAGTCCCATTCTCAAAATCGGTAATCAGTGCATTATAGTTCTGTCTTGTCCCTTGCAGATATTATAGTACAGTCAATGGAAAGGGACTATAAAATGTAAAATTATAAAATTGGAAGATGCGATGAACTGCATTGCTCTTGGCATGAAAGTGTTATTTTAAGAATAAATTGTAAGGGCTGGGGATTTAGCTCAGTGGCATAAGTGCCTGCTTGGCAAGCACAAGGTCAGGATTTCGATCCCCAGTACCAAAAAAAAGAGAATAAATTGTAATCTGTTCCAGAAGGCAGTCCATTAGTCTACATACACTGTTATCAAGTCCACACTCTATTATAAATGGACTTTAGAGACATATGCCTCCATATCTTTTCTCCCATGACTCCCGCATTACAGCTCTCAGATTGTAACCAAGCCCACTGGAAATCATTTCAGTTCCTGTTAAGAAAGATGGCCTTCCTTCAAGCTAGAAAAGGGATAAATCTGAATAGTCAGATTCTTTAAGAAACCTCAGTATAGTTGTTTTTCTTTTTTCTGTTAAGTAAAATTTATTTACTCTTTATACTTATTTACACAATTATAAATATTTATATGAAGTATATAAGTACAAAGTCATGTCAAATCAAAAACATGTTTATATAGCACTTATAATCATTTTCATTTTTAGCATCATTATCGTATTTAAGATATACTTATAGACTTCTGGTTCATCAGTTTCCATGACCTTATTAGTTACTTTTTGCTCATTCTTCTTTTTTCTTACTAAACAATTTCTTTCAGATGTAATTTAAAATAGAATATGAGTTTTGTATGTTTTACACTGGATCTGATGTCTCACGGTCAGTGTCATGGTTTATGTCGGTGGCCCCCAGGCCTCATGTATTTGCATTGTGCATTTGTGATTGGTTCATTGTCTAGCACTTGGACTGGTGGTGTCAGTGCTACACCCTCCTAGGGGGTGGAGCCAGGATGTGATGTAATGGCAGGAAGAAGGTGTGTCTCTCTTGCCAGTTTCCACTTGGTTTGCAGCCGCCATGAACTGTGGCCTCGCCATGCCACCCTGCCTTGGAGCCAACTGAGTATGGACTGAAACCTCCAAAAACTGTAAGAAATAAATAAACCTTTCCTTTCACAAATTTGGGCATCAGATATTTTGTCTCAGTGATGAGTAAAAAGTAATCAAGACAGTCAGGCTCAACTTTGTCACAGTAAAATATTTAAACTTTATAAAGCAAAGGACAGGTTACATGAATTTGCATTTAAAATTTACTTGCATGTATGTCTTTTGAAATTTTCATTTCACCTACTGTTGGAAGTTGTTGCTTTTACTAAAGCTTAGTTAAATCCTCATTTCATAAAACTATATGTTAGTCTTCACTCTAAGAGAATTAATAATTTTAAATAAGACACTTATTAGAAATGAATTTTGGGGGGGAAACACCGCAACATACTAGAAATTAATGAAAAATCATTGCCTAAAATATAGAGAATATTACATTTCATCTTAGAATTTGGAACATCTGCTCTCTAAGAGTTACAGATTTTTTTTTCTTTTTTTGCTTCCTCTCTAGGTACATCTCAGCCTTCTGGTCATGCAGTCCAACAAAATATAAAAGATGTTACAAAGGAAGTCAAAGGAGACACCTCAGAGGCTGTGTTTTACCAGACGGGGGCACTGGGGAAATCTAAGGAAACTGGAGGTGAACAGATGTCCGCTTCTGTGGAGGGAAAGCAGAATTCCCCTTTTCTTCCAAAAGCTGAGAAACAGTCTCCATCTGACAGCAAAACACATGGAGGCAAAGAAAATGATGATCCTCCTTTGGCCGTCTCTCATCAACTAAAGAAAGTCTCACCCGTGGTCATATTTAATGACCATGGAGAATCATTATCAGGAAAAACTACACTACAAGATTTCCCAAGCACAGTAGAAGGTTTTAAACCAGAAAAAGGTAAATTTATTACAGAAGTGAGATGTGGAGCTTTCAAAGTACAAGTAGAAATCAAGAGAAACATTTTCTGTGAAACAGGTACACGGTTCTCAACAAAGAGATGTCCAGCATGTCACCAGTTGTTTCCTGTCAGACACATCTGGAAACGCTGCCCTGCTAAAAGATGCTTTCCTAAACACAATAATAAATCGGCAGAAGAATTAAAATCTGAGGTTTCATCTAAATGCAGAGAAGTTGCCAGAACTGAGAGCCCCTCACTGAAATTAAGCATTGTAGGAAAAGAAATTAAAGTTAAATACATGAGTAAGAAACAGAATATATTAGTTAACATAAGTCACCCTAAAAGAAGAGGAAAGATAAACAAATACAGAAACATTTCCTCCAACCCCGCCACTGAAGAACCTTCCAGGCCTCCTTTGCATTCTAGTGTTAATCACCCTGAAAAGCAGATCTGTGAAAATAAGCACCAAAACGCAGATTGTCTACATGTCTCCCCTCCTAATGTGTTCACTGCCCAGAAGGAGAACTCTGACATAGCTGTGGTTTCTCTCACCTCAACTCTTAAGAGAGATAACAATAAGCCCAACTCACTGTCTTCAGTCTCAGGTGGTTCTGAGAGAAAATCTGCCATCTTGCAGCAGAAGGTCTTTAAAATTAGTCAGCACTCTTCCCAAAAGTTACAGTTCTCTGCAGCTGACACTCTTCACATAAACGTTTGTCCTACTTCATGTGACACCCAACAGACCACAAGTTTAAGTAATACAGATGTAAGTGAAATGTCTTCTGAGGACCCTAAGAATGGGGAGACAGAGAGAAAGACCAAGTTTGATGTCTCTGGAACTATCGCAGCAGACTCAAATACAGAGCAAAGCACAGAAGGAAGTTATTTGCTAAGTTCTGTTACCGACATTGTTCCCATTCATGAAGGCTCAGAGTCTGACTTTGGTCCTTTGTCTTCCCTAAGCACGCAGCTCTTAGGAGAAAAGGCGGCTAGTGTCGACTGCAAATTCAGCAAAAATCCACCTACAGAAGACTGTGAGAACGCAAATGTTTCATTCTCTTCCAGCCAAAGTGATCTGAAGCCTTCTACCTCATTTAGTCCATCTCACCAGGCCACCAGCCATTTAGAAACTAAAGAGATACTAAAAAATACATTTTCTTTTAACCACTGTGCTGAGTTAGTGACAGGCCACAAGAAAGACGATGGTGATGTGACTGACAGAGACCTTAGCAAAGTCATTTTATCTGACACTTATGAAAACACACAGCAGTTACTGGAAAGGAAGAGTACACAAAGTCCAACACTCAGCCTTGTATCTTGTAGCAGCCCAGAAGCTGGGAGTCTGCTCCATAGTATTAGCCACAGACCTGTAAAAATGGACCAATGGGAGGTCCAGGCAAATCAACCAGAGATGGCAGCCCCCAGCCAAACAAAAGGGCCAGTCGTGACTTCCATAACAGATGAACTACAAAGAAAATTAATTACTCAAAATGATAAAGAAGGTACAGTTGATTCTAACTGTCCTCTGGGAATGAGAAACCCTAATGAGTTAGCTGATTCTGTGGGAAACGATGAAAAAGATAAGTTTCAGGTAACATCAGTGGTAAAAAATGCATGTTACAGAGATTCTGAAGACCTCTCCAGCGAGACTCACGACGAAGTCTGTTTTCAAATAGACCTTCCGTTAAGCACTGCTGAGTCCAACTCTACCATGTCTGCTGTGGATGAGCTGTTTCTTATTGAGAAAATGCTACCTGGGGATGCAGATCAATATGGTAACCAAGATGAAAGGAACCTTGGACCAAACAGTTCTCCACAGGAGCAAGCAGAATACCAAAAGATCACAGCAAGAAGACCAAATTCTGAAGAAGGTGAGAACAAATATGACTCAAAGAATAATTACCATCACCAAATAGATATTTTGCTGTCTCCTCAGAAGTAGAAGGGCTTTGAAAGATATGGTAGGCTATCCAGAATGTTTGACTTTCAATATTTTTACATGCTTGAGCCTTGGAAAATCTTACGGTAAGGACTTTTTTATTGCCTGGGATTTTTTTCATTATTGTTGAAGATATATTGAGTATTTTAGAATTAGATGAATATGAGCAAGAATATATCAGTCTGCTTCTTTACATTATCACCCACTCCACCCATAAATAGTGCATAGCAAAATCACTAAGGCTGCAGTTTAATATAAAGTAAAAAAATCAATTTCTCTTTAAAAGGTTGATGTATTGCCAAATCAATTTTGTAGGAAATGTTAGCCTTTTACCACTCTTAAATAATCCACCATTTTTTCCTTCTTGCAAGCTAAGCCTGTTTCAAAGAATGCAAAGAATATGTTTGTAATAAAATGTATTTTTAAACCTTGCTGTAGTGTTGCAGAAACATCCTTATGCATGTCCCAGGAGGCTGTGTGGAATAGTAATTGTAGCAAAGGACAAAAAACAGAAATAAGCATGGCTTATCCTGACTGAGCCGTCTACAGGGTCTTCGACCTCTAGCAGACCTCTGACCTCCCTTGTGCATTGGTTGGCCCTGCTCAAACCATTGATAGAACCCAGAAGCTCTCCAGAGTGAAGAACTTTAGGATGGAAACTCTTTTCTAAGTGCAAAATACTGTCTGTCTGTTTTTCAGTCTTGGATTAACACAGTATCATTTCATTCACTTCATACAAGGCCAATGTTTTTCTCAATGAGTCCCAACTACTTTAGATTTAATGGTAGCATTGTCTCATATTGTGAACTAAAATGCATCTTGAATGAATAAGAATACCTTCTCTAGTGCCAGTAACTTTCCCAGCTTGCTCAGAAATGAAATTTGGAGTGATGAAACTTAACAGAGAAGCTATTTCTTCTTTGTTGTTTTAGCTCTAAATCTTTAATGAAAAAATGTATAAGAGCAAAAATTAATTGCTTAACATTTATTTAAAACTTATAAAATACAAACAACTAAATCTATTACATAAATATTGAAATAAAATGGAAAACTTGCTGATTAAAAGTAAATGCCCTAAAATAGCACCAAATCTATAGTCACCTGCTCCATATGAACACACTAATGTGAAGACCATTCACCAGCGTGAACTCTTCCCAGTGCCTAGGTACCATTAACATCAGCATCAGTGACTTTAATCCCAACATTTGCTGTATGGTTACTTACTTGTTTCAATGTCTTTCTTAGGACAGCTCTCCTACCACCATTTCTATAAGGAAATGTATCTCCTTTCCTAACAGGATGCATTTCCTTATTAAAATTGATAATTCAAGCCAGAATCCAACAACAGCTGAGATTACACTTCAGTGAACTTTGAAATTGTCCTATTTGTTAAACAATCCTAGTCACTTGTTCCCTATGTTTCTCTGGTTCATTAAAAGACTGTTCCTACAGCTGTCCCCTTGACCCTACACTCCTCTTCCTCTTGATCTGTATGTTCCAGCCGCATTGATTTCTTATAAACTTTCTGCCAACATCCTGTCTCAGATCCTTTTCATGAGCTCCACTGTCAGTTATTCCCAAAATGTCCAAATGTTTATGCCTTTTTAAATTTTGCTCACGTAGCACACTCAGTAGTGCCTTCTCAAATTAAAAAGAAAAAATTGAATCTGAGCTTTCCTTGTTGCAGCCCAGATAAACTATCCATTTTCCATTTTTTCCTTTTATATATGCTATGGTTCCTTGCTTTTCTTTTTTCATGTTGTATTCTGTCATTATGGTGTAGGGCTTCCTGAGGGTAAGAATTGTTCCCGTTTTTATCATTATTACATCCACACACTGGGCAATCCTGTCCTGTAATGTAGATGCTTAATAAATATTTGTTGACTAGTAGCAGGGAAGTCATGTGAGGTTTTTGTTTTTCCCTGTTCATATCCCAACACACATCAAAACAGTTCAGGAATTAAAATAGTTGTAGAACAAATGTTTAAATGCATAGATCTATAAATATTCACACAAATTTGATTCTTTAAGAGCTGTGAGTATTTACATACTTTATTCAGCATTATTGCCATTATAGTACCAATACTTCATGTTTGGATGGTGTAAACTTTTAAGAACTTAGATCGTTCTGAAGAACTCCAACATCTTTGGACCATCTGACCAGCAATTATGAATCTGATATAGGTACAAAGTTATGCTTACCTCTTTCAAAGGGTCCTCCTAGTCTTCGTAATCTATCCAAGTACCTTAGATTAAGAATCTCAGACATGACTGCTGACTCTCACAATTACATAGTGCCTTCCACTGTGTATGTATATTTTTTATTTAACTAGATTAGAAGTCACAATCTGGACTGTCTACTGTCCATGAGTCCAGCAGGCTGTGGGAACACAAGTAGTGCTGGTGAGCGAGAGAGAGTGTGCTCTGAAGGAGTGTCAGGCAGTCCAGCTCAGTCAGGCCTTCTGACTTTTCACGGTAGCTGGATACATGGATCTGAAAGAATATATGAATTTCCATATTATAAAATTTAAAAGACATAGTGCATTCTAAACAATATGTGACCTCTAAACTAGATATTAAGAAGAGGTGGGTGTGAGCATGTGGCAGGTGACAACGGAGCCAGTGTGGTGTAGTAGGTCCCAGTCTAAACCTTGAAGAACTCAACACTGAGTTCTTCCTCTCCCAGTAAAGCCTGTGTTTGGGGTGGGGGTTGCTCAGATATTGATGCCTTCAGCTATAAATAGACTGAAATATATCTGTAAGATCTATGCCAAAGAGTTAGAAATTCTATATCATAAAAAAAATTTAATGAGGAAACCAAAAGTAGGCCACCCTGAGAAAATGACAGATAATGAGAAGGATTAGGTGATATTTTATATGGCACAGATTTACCTATAATAAACTTTCATAGGTAATATGACACAAAATTTCCATGCAGTGTATAAGGTATTTCATTCCCCTAAATCCTTAAAAAAGAAACTAGTCTAAGAAACCATAGCATGGCAGAGAGGAATAGAAATACGAAGAAGTTTGGGTTCACAAGCATTGCACCCCGCACTAGGAATAAAAAGATGAGTATAAAATTATCCTTTTTCTTGTAGGGAATATGACTATTAGATTATTTCTAACAAGCCGACGTATGGTAAAAGGGAACTTTCTGTTCACTTGCATTTCTTGGTGCGTGCCCAAGATGAGGGTGCAGGGCCCAGCTGTGCCTGTGCTTCCTCCAGCAAGGTCCTTCCAGATCTGCCTTTTTTCTTGGTCTTCCCACTCCTTCTTCTGCTTCCCGTGGCACTGAACGTGGCAGCCTTCCACTGTCACACTCATGCTCCATGTCTTGGTCACTCATGCCGCTGCATACAATATCAATGACTGGGTAATTTTCAGAAGAGAGCAACCTTCTTTTTTTATGTTTCTGGAGACTGAGAAATTTAAAATTAAGGTGCCTGGTGTGTCTCCTTGCTGCTATCAAGATGGCAGTTTGTGGCTGTGTTCTCCCACAGCAAAAGGCAGGGGAGCAGAAGGAATTTTTCTGGTCCCCTCCAGTACTTTTTGAAAGTTGTTAGCCCCCTGCATGAGGTCAAGACACTCAGGACTAATTTACTTCCTAAAAGCACCACCTCTTAAAGCATCACATTTCACCTTAGGTCGCAACTTGCGAATTTTGGAAGAACACATATATTAAAAGCAGAACTGTTGTTATTTATTTATATTTTAATGAATTAAAAGATTGTCTCAATGAAATGACAATGGGTATTTTAAGAGTCCTTCAAGAGACTGTAATGCCTGCATTCCAGCCCCAGCAAATTGCCTAATTCCACAAAGGGCTCAATAAACATCTCCTGAAAGGCTGATGTATGTGAACATCACTGCGATATAGGTTCAGTGTATTGCACAAAAACTTTCTGTCAAACTGAGTTTTAAGGATAAGGCTAACTCATCGGTAGTAATTTTGAGTCTGGGAAATTTTCAAGCTTAGATTGAATCACTCCTTGGTAGAAATTTTGTAGAAGTATTTTAAGCTTATAAAGAGTGATTAAACCAAAGTATGTCTACATGCTTTGCAAGTTCAAGATCTCACAAATTCCAAGCAAAACAATAGTGGTGAAGATTTGTACCTGGCTGGGAAGTTCAGCAATTCTCAAATTACAGTTCAAAGCATATCATAAGGCTTATATTTAGTTTTAACTTGAGTATATAAGACAATTCCAGAGTAAAAATTTCTCCGCCATACGTCATGACCAATTTTCATGTGACACAGTTCCCCAGGCTGATAGGACAGCTTCACTCCATTAGTTTCTAAAGATAATTGTCACTTAATGTGACATCTTGTTGACACCGGAAAAGTCCTCTCCCGCATGTGCGTATATCTTCATGGTCAACCTAGACTGCCAATCTCAAAACAAGGAAAGTAAAACAAACTTTGGAAAAAAATAGCCAGTGGTCAGTGCCATAGCATTTTTGAAAAGTTTCACTACTCTGTAAAATTTCATAAAGCAAAGGTTATCTTATTCATCATCACAGCCCTGACTACTAGCACAATGGAAATTTGAATGAAGAAAATGAGCACTAAATATTATAGGATGGATGTTGTTTTGCTGTTTTCCTTTTATTTCCCAACAAATAGGTAAGAATGAAAGACAGAGTTACAGATAATTGGAAGAGCTGAGTAACAATGCTTCCCTGTCACTACTCGTTTAACCCTGACAAGTGACTTTAAATTGTCATACAAATGCTTTATTAATAATTACATATAAAAATGAAGAATATAATTATCAAAGATATATCCACTTAAATAGTTCTCAGAATAAATCTTGATATAAATGAATTAGATTTTTACAAAAATCAAATTGTAAAAGTTCATTTGATATTAGAAGTAGAATAAAACTAAAGGTCAAAAGTTGATCTCTTTTTAAATCTATATTACTTATAAAAATCACGTAAAATCTTAGCCAATTCTGGTCCATCAAACTACATGTTAAGTATTACATATTCTCCTATTGAGATTTTCTTTCTATTGTACTTGTTTCAGCCATTTTCCAGGTTTGTTTGCATTTCAGTCATTTATTTCTAATTTTTTTCTTATAGCAATACACTATACTAGCCCTTATGATGACAGAAGAAGCAGTTCAGAACTATATAGAGTTTCAAGTCATCATTTATTCAAATATTAGCAAAGCTTTCGTGTATTTTTGCAGTTTTCTTTTCACGTTTCGAATCAACATATACAACAGAAAAAGTGTCATACAATTTATGTACCTACAGTAGGTATAAATTATGTACCTATAGTCATTAGAATTCAAAATATAAGTACTAGCGTTCAATAGAAAACTCATTATCCTGGGTTGCAATTGAATTCATTTAAGTAATAATATCTTCTTATTTGGAATTCAACATATATATTTAACAATTTAAGAATACTCTGTCCCTTTCCAGTAACCATTATGGTAACAGACCTACTACTGATACCCAAGGAATACTGTTCAACGAACCCACTTTGGTGATCCCACTTTTCTTATATAAAGCCATTTTAACTGCACCTTCTTCATTTTCTCTCTCTCCCTTTCAATAATGCAAATTTAATCTTTCTGTACAAATGCAAGTTTCGCAAGTAAATAAAAAATACATAGAATACAATCATTTTCTGATCTGTGATTTCTATGTTTTGAGTGAATACGTCCTACTCTGTCTTCATATACATAATGTGATTTAATCTAGATCAGAATCTAGAAATCGTTGGCCTTCGAAAGTTGTCCCAGGAATTGGCTCTGAGAGGTGGAAGAACCAGCGACGGTTCCCAGGAAGATGCAATCGACCAGTGGGCCAGGAGGAGGCAGCAACTCAAGGACGGGAAGAGGTGCAGCTCTACAGGAGGGAGCTCGTTCGCCAGCAACCTCACGGAAGGATCCAGTGAGTAGACAAGCAGCTTTTCCCCTACCCCACAACAAAGGCAGCAAATTACTGAATCCTCACCGTAGGGCCTCCCTCTTATCTCCAGAGCACAGGCTCTGTTGATTGAGAATGGCAATGTAGTAATTGACGCTTTTATGTCAAAGATATCTTTGGAATAATCAACTCTTTGCTACCTGTTATGAAATGCATACTTGGTCAGTTACCTTCAAGTGAACGCTACTGCCTGCCCAGGCTCTTTCTTGGCAGTTCACAGCTAACTACAGCGTTTTTACTGTATTAAATTTGTGTTCTACTTCGAACAATTTGTGTTGCATACTACCTATAATCTAAAAAGAACAAGATAAATATGTTTGATTATAAATAACAATCCTTTCTCTCGTTTTAACATTTTTGAAATGAGGAAGTATCTCCAAGTATGTATGTATTTTAGTGAAATAACATTTCTCTTGTTATTGAATTTTTGTTATTAAACCCACATTATAGCTAGTCGGTGGCAACTGACAATGAAAGATAGGTTATCACTGAAAACATAAATTAAGAATAATAATTTAAAGAAACAGCACCAGTACATTCAGTATACGTCAGTATTCATCTGGATCTAAGATTCCAACAGCTAAAGTTGTTAAAAGATACCAACTAATAGGCATTTGCAGTTTACATATTATTCACAAAATAAATCAGCTTAGGAAAAACACTCATACCAAAATCTGAGTGAGCCTCACCTAAAAAAAGAAAAGTAAAGAACAAACAGTGATGCAAAGAATGTCTTTATGAGAAGACAATAGTGCTAGTCCCGGGTTGTATCTTAAAGACAAGCTGAGGGATGGACAGCAAGGGAACAATTCTTGAAACTAGTGGTGTAATTTATCCAGAATGAGAGAGTGGACATAGGTTAGAGTTTGAAAGTAGTTGCAAATGTGTGGGCAGAGATTACAGGTAATTTAAATAATTAAACCCCTTACTGTATTGTCACCAACACAACAATATGTTCACATGTTCAACATTTGAACAGTGAAGAATGCAACTTAAATGCTTTGTTTTGTCCTTATAATTTTCATTCTTGCCCATTGACCATATCTAATCCTTCCAGTTTCTCCTTCCTATTCGGCAGCAAGGACTCAGCATCTGGAACCTTAAATTTTTACATACACATATACTACCATAGAGTATTGTTTTATTATCCTCTTATTGTTCATATGCCCTTAAAATACCTCATTGGAGAATATTCTTCTTATATTAGACTTCCAATAGAATAATCCCACTATTACACATTTTGTTTTATTTTCATTTCTTTCCATTCCTCGTTCACCTTCCCCTTATGGTGTTCATATATTCTAGAATTTAGAATATTTACCAAAATATTTTAATAATATATATTTCATTATTTTTTCCTCATCGTTGACTTTATACTAATTATTCCTAATATGATTTATTTTTCTACTTGCTATACAAATCTTTAAATGATTTTTTTGGGGGGAACTTCTATGGGAAGTAAATTCTAGTTTTAAATTTCAGAAGATATTGGTTCTTTTTGTCCAGTAACCAGAGGTGGAATGAAAGTTTAAATTTAATCTGATTTTCACAATTTATGTCATTACTCCACTATTGTTTCTGGTTACTTGTGCAGTTTTCTCTTTATATTTCTTTTTCTGACATTTTTTCTATGTATCTCAGTGTGTGTATTTTAAATGTGGCTCTGTGTTTGACAGTTACATACTTAGGAGTTATACATTCCTTCAACTCTCATAAATCCTCGGATGTTATGTTCTCAAATATTTTATTTCCTTTCTGTATCCTGTTGACATTCCTTTCAGATAAACATTTAAGCTTTGGGGTGTATGCCCCATGTGCCTCAACTTTTCATTTGTATTTTCTACCCTCTCGTTTCTTTTTGCTGTATACTGAGAGATCCCTTAGTTTTATCACTCAGCTCAACAATTTATTTATCTCTCATCTAGGTTCACCTTGTTCGTTAGCCTCTTTTAACCTTTTCTTTAATTTCAACAACTTCATTTTTAAACTTTCAACAGCTAAGTGGTTCTTTAAAAAAATTGTTCTTATTTTGATTCTGCCAGGAATGTTATATTATATAAAGTTTTTACCTAATTGCTCTATCAAATATTTTCTTAAAAACATATTTCATATTTTCTGAGTTAGTTTTCTTTCTTTTATAATGTGGATTTCTCCAAGTACTTTGAGAATTTTTCATAAGGTACTTACCATGTTAGTTTTCTGCCACTGTGACACAGTGACTGGGAATAATCAAATTCGATGGAGAAAAGGTCTATTTTGACTTATGGTTCCAGGATTTTCACTTCATGGTTGCTTAGTCCCCATCACTTTGGACCTGTGGCAAGGCAAAACAAAGCCACACATCTCACTATGGAGGCGAGCAAGCAAAGACAGACAGGAAGGAGGCAGAATTCCAATGGACATTTCAAGGGCGTGCCCCAGTGACCCAGCTTCCTCCAACTAGCCCCCACCTTCTGAAGTTCTATTGCCTCCAATAATGCCACCAACTGGTCCCCAAGCATTTCGCACAAGCCTATGGAGGACATGTAGGACCCAAACCATTACAGGTACTCCCTCTCCAACTTATTCTGCATTCACCTGATGGTTGCCTACAACCGAACAATCCACATGATCAGGTAGTGAAGCACTCTCTGTAACTTTTGCTTTACTTACTGTAAGAATTCTTTGAGTTGCAGTACGCAGCTTAGTTCTGGCAAAGAATATTCCACACCCCATCTGATTCTGTCTTCCATCCTAAATCTCTAACATTTTCACTACACATTTTTTCTGGGCTGAAGGTGGATACCATCATTGCTGCTACTGGACCTCTGCTACAATTGAAAGTGTAGAATGTGTAGGCATCAAATTACCTTGTTATTTCTGCTATGATACTCTGATTTATCACTCTCTTGTTTGCATCTAAGGTTTCTCTATCGCCTGTGTTCTTACTGTTCGGGTGTGGTGCGTTCTTGCTGATGTTTTCACATCATTTTGCATCAAAACATTCACAAGTATATTATCTGTTTTAGTTTCACATCATACTTTAAAGGCTGGTTTTCAACCTTAGGTATTATCCAAGAATTCCCTTCTTGTTTTTAAACTCGTTCACGGATCATACAACACTTCCTTTCCTATATAACACATGTGTTCTCACACCTCCTCTACCTCTTCTCTGGTACTGATTGCTCTGTCCTTTGAAATTATTCCTTATTGTACATAAAAATTTAGCCGCCTCTGCCTACTTCCATATTTGTGTAATTGAACTCGTCTCAGTGCTCATAAAACAGAAGACTCTGCAAGAATCAACACACAGTCACGTAGAAATTTTCTAGAATTTCTATCACAAGAAACTGTAGGCTGCACTTTCTCTACTGTTTTCACATTATTACTAAAAACAGTTTCAGTTATTTATTATTATTTTTAAGTGTTTTCATTAAATTCTCCTCAAATTACTCATTTGAGATTTCTATGCTTTCCATGTTGCAACCTTATCATACACTGGTTCTCTACTTTTTGATACTGTTGAATGTCAGTCACTTCATCAAATGTCATCAATGCAACCTATTGATCAGATCAACTGTTTATTGCCTGCAAAAATAAACTCCCTACACTGTTTTGGTAGTTCCTCCTTTCCAGAGAGAAAAGGCGGGAATTGGATTTTATTAAGAATTAGATATTTGGTAAGAAGGCAGGTCTTTCAATATGATAGCTTGGTGGGAATTCAGTAAAGGTAATGATTTGACAGTTTAGAAGTGAGGAAAATTGCAAAGTAAGAATTTTGTTGGTTTCAAAAAATCAAAAGAAATAAGCTCATGATAGTTTCTCTTTAAAATCTGATGAGTTCTTGGGAATTTCTAAAATGAATGATAAGTTATTTGCCAGGTCAAGAGTCTTCTGGGAAAGCAAAAATGTGCTGAGATTGTAGAATAAGGTCATATTAATTACGAAAGGAAGATGTGTAGAAGCAGGTAGTTTTGACCCTTGGTGTCTACACGTTTAAAAAGAAGAGAAGTTTTGTTTTCAATGTATTGTACTCTAATCTCCCCTACACAAATACTTGAAATTTAAGCTAGATGCCCCAGACTAGATTTGATTTTGACTACCATTGATATTTTTCTTGGCTATTCAAGACTGCTTGGTAGACTGTCAGCCTTTGAACATTCAATCTCTTTCCTGTAAGAATAAAAGTCTTGTATTATATATGTAAATTATATATCAATTACCACTGATCCTATGCTTCTAGGTCCCTCAAAAAATACACTCAGGCAAAAGCAAAAGTGAGAAATGCAAGATTTCTTGAAGACATCAAAGGATAACCAGAGGAGAGAGTTTATACCCACAACAAATAACCTGAAATTTCCTTTGAATATCACTTTGCTTCAAAGGTATTTGGATGGCCTTGTAACCATGTGAAGCTTATATAATATCACTTTCCTCATTACATCCATATTCACAGGTTTCTGTTTTCTTTTGAGTTTTTCTTTGAACCTTAAAATTCCTCCTTTTTATACCACAGAGAAATTCAACTGAAGTTCATACCACTGAGTCTGTGTAATTAAAATTATCAAGGTACTCATCAGTCAACCAACATTATAGCAATCCACATCTCAAGAACAAAGAACAACATAAAAACTGTACATATTTATGGAGTACTATGTAATGTTTTGATAAATGTTTATAATATGTAATGTTTAAATTGGCTTAAACATATCTATGCTCTCAAACATCTATCATTTCTTTTGTAGAACACATTCAAAATCTTTTTTCTAGCTTTTAAAAGCATACAGTACTTATGATTATCAACAATCACCTATGCAACACCACATCAAAACTTTCTTCTTCTAACACAACTAAGAAATTAGACTGAATGGACACTATTTAGTTTGATTAACTTCAGATGACCTTCCTGCATCACGGCGAATGGGATTGATTCTTTCTAGTTCACTGTGCCCATCAGCTACCTGAATTCTCTGTACAAATCAATTTCATCCCTTGTTTTATGGATAAATCCTTTTCTGGTAGTGCTTTTAAACATTTATGCCTTCTCTGCATTTTCTGAGAAAAAGAAGCAATCATAGGTGTGCGGGAGCCAGGTCACAGTGACTCACAAAAGCTATCTGTGCCCGTTTCTTTTAACACTGAAGTTCAGCAGGTTCAACTGCCGGTAGGTAGCAGGAGTATTTATACAATAGAAACTGGCAAATATTGCAAATAAGGTGGTTTTTTTTCCTACTTGGAACATTTACCAGTAGCACTCACTTGAAATAACACAGAAATCACCTGTGTAACTTGTACAAACTAAAATTGTATGCCAAAATAACAGAATCATTTTAATTAAAACAATGACTGTATTTTCTTTTGGGTGAATTCTGTTTTGAATAAAAACTTACACTAGTGTTTTTTCATATTAGATGCAAGAGGATTGAAATGCCTGCCATTTCTATTTTTCAGTTTACCCCAGCCACTTGCACACTAAAGACCTGTTGTATTTCTTCAGAAACTTTTCAGTAGAGACTGCAGTTCACTAAGAGCTTCTGGGACTAGCATTGTTTAATGTGTGGTTTAAATTTTATCTCACTTATAGAGTCAGGATATGCTACTAATCCATGACTTAAAACCTGACAGCTTTATCGAGCATCATTACAGCTGGTGTTTTTCACTCTGTTAATCTCACTCATCTCTGACTTCCTACATAATAACTGGAAAAGACATTAGGGGTGACATATTTATGTGTGTGGACACAGTTGATCAATCCATCTAGGCTGTAGGGAATGCTGACTAAGGCACACTAGGTAAATAATTTGAAGGCTGTAAATGGAATTGGGAAGGACCTGCAAAATAGAGCACTGAATTTTATAATCTAGAATGGTTCCTGTATCACAAACAGATGTGGGAGAATTTGGGTAATCATATGAGGATACTTGGCAGAATTCTCTTACTTCATTCAGCTGTTAAAATTTTACTGAAAATGTATTTTCCAAATATTGGTTGCTACTGAGAAGGAAAGAAGATGATAGGAAGACAGAAGGACAGCGAGGAAAGGAGGAAGTAAGAAAGGAAGACAGGTAGGAAGGGAAGGAAGGAGAAGGAGAGAATAAGGAAGAGAAGAGACAGGAAGGGAAGGGGAAGAGGAGAGAAATGAGAGAGAAAAAAAGACAAAAATAAAAAAGAGAGCAACTTCAATTTTTAGGAATAAGAACAATTATGATGTGCTTACTTTGTGCCAGGCATTATTCTAAACTAGTTATGATGTATTAGTCTATTAATTGTCCCAGTAACATTATGAGTTTAGTACTATTATTTTCATCTTCCTTTTAGCTAATGAGCTTCCCGAGGTATGGAGAGGATGACCAACTTGTCCAGTGTCACTTAGCAGTAATTAGTGGTAGAGCTGGGTTTCAAATTAGGACACTTGCTTGGAGCCCGTGGTTTTAAGCACAACCACTCACTGCAGCTGGTTGGTCTATTATGACCCCAGAGAAATCTAAATGGGGTCCTACTTCCTTACATACCACCTTTTATTATCTTCTAATTACACAGTAGAATTAAAGGCATACAAGAATGCCTAAAGAGATAGAAGGAGAAGGGAGGAAGGGGTGAAATAAATTGATATGTGTTATATACAGTACCAACTCCTCACAAAAAATGTAATCATTATGTATGGCAAACATGGACTAATAAAAAAATAAAAGCTGAAAAAAGAATCCCTAGAGACTGTGGGTGCTGGGCTGTTCATTTTGTATTTTTAACCAAAAGTAAAAAACTAAAAATCAAGAAGAAATATTTTAATTCTTCTGGGACAAAAGTATTTCAGTAATTCCAAGCATATTTAAGAGTTCATACTGTTTTAAAGTTCATTTATCAAAGAATTGATCTAGCAAAACTAATTTTGGTGGCAAAATTTTGGGGACAAAGACATATTTGGGATTATATAATAAGGGTTCATGGGGACAGATGTTGAGAAATCAAGCAGCGATAAGTTTGCTGCAGGTGTGTGACTGGCTGCTTCACTGGATTTTAACACAGGTTTTATGTCTCAGTTTATGTAACAGCATGTTGATTAGTTCTGTCTTGATAACTGAATGAATAAAGAACTGCTCATCCACATAATCAAATCTGTTTGTAAATAAGTAAGTGAGCTGTTTTAACAGTCTCATGCATACAGAAAATATCAAATATCACTATAATTTAAAGTTTCACCCTCAAACCTTTACATGATAGGGAGATGATTGCATATCCAACGTGTGCAGCTATTGCTGAAAGCAAACATAACAGTGATAAATCAGTGGACCTAGAAATCTGTGTAAGTTACATTCATAAATATTAAAATGTTACTGAATTTTTAAGGCCAAGCACATGTAAAATAAATCAAAGAGAAAGATGTTTTAATGCTATAAAATTCTTCACAGTTTCTGTAACTTTAGCCAGTACTAAAGTTATACAAAAAGCTTTGATTCAACCTGATATCTTGGAAAGACAGGTCAATAAATTTTCATAATTTCTGGTTTTCCTTTCCTATATTTTAAAATTAAGTGTCATATCAAACTTATCCAGCAAAGGAAAGCAAAATATTCTCAAAGCGTTTTGAAATATGGTATGCAGAACAAAGCATCCTAAAGTCTAATTTATATTATTATATTCTAAAGCTTTCATAATTCTAATTCCAATAAACAATGTCTTAGATACTTTTCTGTCCTTGCTGAGACAAAGTACCCAACACCCAAGGTTAAAAGAGGAAAGGTTTATTTAGCTCACAGTTTGTAGAGGTTTCAGTACATAATTGGCTCCAAGTAGAGTGGTACATGCAGTCCATGGAAGTAGAAGGCAACAAAGTCACAAAACAGGAGGAGACAAACCTGTTTCTGTCCCTTATAGTGTATGTAGGATGCCTGCCCATGCCTTAATTGCATCACCAGACCATGAATCATTCTCAAACTCTAGATTCAGCCACCTCCAAAAAGCCCACCCCTACGACCATGAGGTATTAGGGTGCCGTCCAGACACAAACCAGAACACAACGTATCCCATAAAATCCTCACATAATTCACACTCTAACTTTATCACTATGTAATATTCCCATATGTCATCCTCCTCTTTAGTTTTACACACAAGATAATTTATTTACTCAAGCAACATGACCTATCTTGCAAATAAAGGCTTAATATTTCTTAACTAAAATGTTTGGCACTAGCAATGTTTCCAAGCCTGGTTTTTTTTTTTTGGACTTTAGAATACTTGCATAAATATATAATATAATATAATATAATATAATATAATATAATATAATATAATGTAATATATCTTGGAAACGTGATCCGAGTTGAAACACAAAATTTGTTTATGCTTCACATACATATAGCCTAAAGGTAATTTTATGGAATATTTTTATTGTACCTGTGTCTTGACTGTATCTTCTCTTGTGATTTAAGATGTGGAAACTTCCATTTGTAGCATCATGTTCGTACTCAAAAGCTTCGTATTTTACACTTCAGATTTCATGTCTTTAGAATAAGGATATTTAACCTACTTGCTTCCCCACTGGAGGCTGGCTGTCCATCTCATGTCTATCTGCCTTCTCCTACCTCATCCTCCCATAGGCTCCACAAGGCTAAGCCTAATATATTCTGTCATCTACACTCCCTACAGCCAGAATCACTGCCTTCTTCCTCTGAATTCTCTTATTTTCTCATGAGTTCCTGTTTCATTTATCTTTCCACCCCCGTTGTACACAAATTTACACCTTGTTCATGACAGAACATTTATTCAATTTAACTCAGTGAATGAATTAATTAATGAATTAATGTACCTGAAACCACATCAAATATCAATGACTAGTGCAATCACATTTAGAGCACAAAATAATTATTTAAAAAATGACATCATCACTGAAGGTATTTGGATTTGGAAAAAAAGCTATTTAGGATTTGTTCTTGACTGTCTGCAAGAGGCTATGCTTTTACATCTTTTGCCCACACAATACCCAAGTACATCCTGCACAAGTCACATAAATCTATGAACTGAAATCTCATAGGTTTAGCAATAAATAACTGGACAGAACAATATCTAATATTTATCCTTTTCTGCCTGCTACTGAGAAACCACAGATGTAAATGAAGGAGCAAGGCAAGAATGATTAAAAATGATTCTCCAGGGAAAAATCAGCACAAGCAGAAAACACCTCCTTCTTAGAGGCTCATGTTACTGACAGGCTACAGCCCAAGTCTCCATGGCCAGTCTGGTGGTGGGAGGGGGAGATGGAGAAGATTTTACCTGGAATTTTTCAGACAAGGACATCAGAGTAACTACAGTATGTGAAAAGAAGCTAAAAGAGAATAAGATGTTCGTTGTTCTTCAATAAGTATTGCTGTGATCTTCAAACCCTGATGTCTTTGTGGCATTTGAGGAATGAAAACTAATGAAATTATGATTTGGCTATGAAGGAATGCTTCTTGATTCTGTCCCTTTGAAAGACTGAAAGGTTTAGGGCATGACTTTTTTGGATTTTAACCTCCTAAATATGTCTCAAAAATACACATGTAATCTCATTTGTTTTACTGGCACAACCTGCTACACTATCCAAGACACTCCTATATGCACAGAAAACTCTTAATTGGTATGAAAGAACTGCAAGAAAACTTCATGTATTTGTTATATGCTTTGCTCATCACATAAGATCATAGGGAGTTTTCTATATGATTTTTCAATGCCTTCTTCAAACACAAAGATAGCTTTGTTTGTTTATTTCTTTGTTTTTTAATTTGGTAATCCTTTTTCTTGTCCTGGTACTTTGAAAGGGATTCTGAAAGGTAATTCCTAGTCTTGTGTTGTTTTATCTTGACCCCTAAGTACTAATATATGGTCTTAAAAACTAAAACTTCTTCCAATATTTTCCTTGTCAGAAGGATTTACAGTGCTGTTTCTAGTGCATAGTCACCCATGCCATAGGCTCTAAAACAGTACTTATTTTGATTGATGATATTTTGGGACTGTAAAAGTTCTTTCCAAGAAAACTGGACAGCATACTTAGCTACCTGTTTTGAAAGATATCACTCTTCATCAGTGTAGACTGTCTGCATGTCATTTGTTTTCTCACCTGGAACACCAGGATCTTCTCTCCCGCCAGTGCATTTGTGTTCTCTCTCTCTCTCTCTCTCTCTCTCTCTCTCTCTCTCTCTGCTCAGTTACCTCAGATGATGGTCGTCCCATGGATTTTGGCTTTCGAGTTGATATTGAAGAAAAAGGATTCTACACAGAGAACTTTCATTCAGCAGCCTGGATTTTCAGAGGAGACGATGGGAATCCTGAAGACAGTTCCCGATGTCTTAGTAAAAAACCACGACCAGTAGCTGGTAAGGACTCTACAAGTATAGAAAGATAGGTATGCATAGCAGAGCCTCTATCTAGGCTCCAGGCAAGATTCTGAAGTTGCCAAACTTGAATCCTGGATGCAATTTGGGGAAAAAAATATATAGGCATATACATAGATCTAAAATTTCTTGGTATTTTGAGAGAATGTGAAACAAAAATCAAACTCATTTTAAGAGCTTAGTCAAACAAAACAATTATTCCAAAGTTTGTATAAATATTAAAATAGGCAGTGAGGAGTTCATTTTCATCCTCTGGTACTCGTCAACTTTTAAAAATATATCAGACAGTATAAAGAAGTAACAAATTATAACTTATTATTCTAACTCCTATAGATAACTAGTCTATTGTTTCTGCATTATTTTTATTCTACATACTTCTACTTCTGATTTTAAGATAGTATAAAATATGAGCTGGGCATGGTGGTGCCTGCCTGTAATCCCAGCACTCTGGGAGGCTGAGGCAGGAAATTGCAATTTCCACCCCCATCTGGGTAACTTAGGGAGACCCTATCTCAGAGCAAGAAGTGCAGTGAGAAGGCCCTGGATTCAATCTCCAGTACCATATACATAAAAAATATGTAAAAATATATCTCAGTATCATGTATTTATTTTGATTTTGATACATGTGGTGTTACCGCCTGCTCTTCACATTTAATAATTATGCTTTCATTTGATAAATTATGATTTTTCAGGCAGACTTAATTAAAATTCTAATATGAATGCTTCTTGACATTTCATGAAATAAATTTTAGTGAACTAAAAATTAATAACTATATATATATCCCTAATACAATGATAGCTTATGACTTTTAAAATTTATACATGAATTACAAGTTCCAGCATGTAAACAAGTACATTTTAGTCCAATCTTTGCTGAAAAAAATGTAAAAACTTTTGTGAGCTTTTGCTTTATTGGTATAATTATAAATAATTAATTTGACTTAACTAAAGCTTCTGGTTGAAAAATAATATCTTAATACAACCTTACATTCAATAAGTATCATGCTTGCTGTTGTCAAGTCCTATAGGGGAATTACTGAAGAGACACACAGAGAAGAAAGTTTTAAAAGTATGTCAGATTCTACAAAAAGGCCCATAATACTTCCAGAACAGACATCTTCATGTGCTTTACTGATGCACAGATAAAATGCGATTGTAACATATAGTGTTATTTGTTTTATCTGTAGGATAAAATGAAGACTTTCTTAGTTTTTTTGTGTGATACTATGAAATCCAACAGTGGAATAATTCAATGAGGAAAAATTGGAAATATAAATGAGTTCTCATGCACATGCATAAAAGAACGTGAGGTTTTTATTTTCACATATTAAGAAAACTTGTGCTCGCTTTCTTGTGGCTAAAACTCACTACCAGGCACCCACAAACTTAAAGAAGGAGAAGTTTAATCTGACTCATTATTTCAAGAAACTCAGTCCCCATTTGACTGGCATCAAGGAAGAGCATCACGGTGGGAGAGCAGAGTAGAGGGAGCTGCTCAATGCATGGCAGCCAGGAAGCAGAGCAAGGGAATGTGCCGGAAAGAAAGCGGAAGGAGCACACAGAGTGCCCAAGGCCACAGCCCGTGACCCACCATGCACACACAGGAGTGCGTTTTTCTGCTAGGCTTTTCTTACTCCAATAAAATTGAAATATCAAGATTAATGGTCATAATACTTATTTACATAAATATTGTAGGATAAACAACTCAAACAGTCATCTTGTAAAGCAAGTGCAGGACTCCGAATCCAAAACTTAATAAAAAATACTTTAAGTGCCTAAGGTTTGTGAAAACCAAAGTAGTTGGTGAGGCCTTAAGTTCTAGTTCATCAAAATGAAAAAGCTATACAGATCTGAGGTACAACATTGTACCTATTACCAGCAATAATCAATAGTACACTTAAAAATTTAAGAGGGGAAACCTCCTGTTGTATTCTAACCAAAATAAAATAAATCAGAACAGCAAAAGATAGATGATTAAGCTCTATGAATAGACTTAAAAATGACTCCAAAAAATCTAAATTTAACTTTTGCTTGAGTAAATAGGGAAAAACATCAGAATATTTTTAGGATCAGGATCTTAATATCTTAAAAGTTGCAGAAATAGACAAGGTTTTGTATCACTTGTATTCTGCTGCATGAAAATGTCAGGGTATATTTAGTGTATAAATTGTGTTATATTTATAGAAATATATGCCCTTAATTTGAATTTTTACATCCAACAACATGGTTCTCAGGAAGTATTATCGGGGGATAAATTACTTGATGATGCATCTACATAGTCTCTGAAGCAACAATGACATTCAATTGTGACTTCAGAGCAGCTGTGTGGCACTTATAGATTATCCACTAGGCAGTGGCAAAGGAACTAGGACTATAAATCTTAAAATATAAGAAAATTGTCTGCAGAACGTGTTACAAACCATTTTGATTGTTGCCTCTCCCACAAGACAGCTCTGCAGTTGAGCTCACCATTTAAAGACTTTATTGAATTGTTTATTCTTTCATACACACTGTTGACAATCAATTTGCCTGATTGAAAAACCAAAAGCAAAGAAACACAACCTTGAAAGTAGTGGCCACCTTAAGTCTCATGAAATATGAAAACAAAGCACAAAACATGATTTGATTTGAAACAACACAGTAAAAATATTCCATTAAACAAATATCTGCTGGGTAATCAGTCTGTTGAAATAGCTCTTATCAAGAGAGTAACCTAGTGGGAATACAAAGTTTTGACAAGTGCAGATGTCAGAAATTATTTCACAGGGGTCAAAAATAGAATTTATGATTTTCTTTTTGCCCTGATTAGTTAATGATCTTTTGCAAAAAGATGAAATAGTAATTCCTAAATCTTTTAATTTCCCAGTTCTGTCCCTTAAATCATACTAGGATCCAATAAATGTCTGCCAAAAAATCACACCAAAATAGAATTCTATTAACAAATATCAGAGTTTTTTCCCAGAAGCATAGAATAGTGCAAAAGATGGACTTTCAAAGCTGGAATACACTAACACATCTCGACAACTTTAGTAAGTTTATTAGGAGAACTAATAACAAAATGGAAACAATGTCTTTTTTCAGATATTTTGTAAAGACAAACTTTTCTCCCGTAGTCCACATGAAGAATGGACTTTATTCCTCCTCTCTTTGATAATGTGCCGATTTTGGCAGACAACATCTGGCACATAGACTTCGGAAGAAAAGTCATCTCTGGCCTGTCTTTTCCACTACATTCCTGGTACATAATAAAACCCCTGAGAACACAGTATTTACCCAGGGAATGATTGAGAGTGAACAACTTCTACTGTCAGACCACGATGAACATGTGAAAGACAGATGCATGTTTCCTTGTTTTCTGAGATGTTTTTGTTCCCTATTTGACCAAGAAGGTAGTCACATCTGAGTATGCTTGGGAAATTGCTTACATTATTACTGGTGTTGTTATTTTTCATAGGAATCAGAGCTTTAAAATTCTGGTTTAAGGCCAGGGATTTAGCTCAGTAGCTTAAGCACCTTGCCTGGCAATTGCAAGGTCATGAGTTTGATCCCTGGTACAAAAAAAAAAATCCAAAAACCAAAAAAAAGTCTGGTTTACCAAAGAATACCTGAGAGAATATTTAATAAAATAAATATTAAATCATCTTACAAACCCTGCAAAGTAATGCCAATTTATAATAACAATATTCCCCAAGGGACATACTCACCCAAATGTGCTTGTTAGTAAGGAAGAGATTCTGCATGAAGTCGATGACTAGGATACAGTCTTTCTCCACTCTAATAAAACTGTTGTCCCTCACTTGAAATTCTCGAGTTCCTCTGACCTCTTACATGATTTGAGTTCTATCCACACTTCCTACAGTTAGGTATTCTATAACAGAAAGAAAAATAACTCTACAAAGAAGAGATGGTCTCACTCTTCAGCCTGGAGGGAGATCTAAATCTCTCTGAGAAATGAAAAGTGACTTATAAAAATATTTTTCAAAAATTAGAAAAAAAGATCAAAATATATTAACCATAAATTCTAATGTATTTCTATTTTTAAAGAAAGGGGACTCTATTAAATTTTAATTTTAAGGTGCTAAATTGTCCTTATTAATAGATCAGCATTCTTATTTTATAATTAATTACCTGGCTTTTTCCCAGGAATCTAATAATAGGCTACTATTAACAATTCACTTCTGGAGCTCAGAGACCTTACCATTACACTTTATGATCATTTATTCTTTCTTATTTTTAGATATTCATTAACATATGGAGGAAAAATCCACTAGTAAATTATGTCAATCTAATCGTTGGGGGAAGAGTAATTCTCTCAATATAATGTTAGCACTTTTTTCTGGTGAACTCTCTCCTAAATATAACAAAAGACACATTATTTTGAAGCCCTTTGTTATAATTTTTCACTGGACACCTTTGTTAGCATTTAAAACGGAATCTTCTGAGATCACTTATTTTCTTAAAGTGTTTTTATTTCAGTTATGTACCTTGGCTTGATTCAGCTTATGTATTTTTCCAAATAAGAAGCTAAACGTTATCATATCATAAAAGACAAAGTACTCACCATGTAAACGTCTCTCTCTGTGGAAAATGCTCTTCCATAAAAAGGAGGGAATAGTGTTTCAGAGATGTCTATTCTACCCTGGAATCATGAAAAGTAACAGGACAAAAGAGTTCGGAAGGAGTTTTTTACCTATGAGGTCCCCTCCTTCTGAAATTTAAATTAGAAAATGTACTTAGTACTAGAAACAGAGGTTAAATGTGAAGATGAAGGACTGGAGGTGTAGCTCAGCAGCATGGCATCTGCCAGGCTGGTATGGGTTCAATAAATAAATAAATAAACAAACAAATAAAAAAGTGTAAAGATGAACTCAAGAAGGCCCATGAATGAGCTGAAGTTACAAGGAAACCAAACTCACCCATGAGCAAAGCCCTGAGGAAGGAACACCTACACACATCTATGTATGTATGCCCAAGAAAGAAGCTATCAAAGTGGCAAGAAGAAAAAAAAAAAAAACAGGTGGAAAAGCAGATGGAGAGATGGCTGAGCCATGTTAAATAGAGATATTTAGACTAGAGTTAAAAATTATGAATTCTTACAGAGCAGTTCTCGGAACTCTCCGTCCCTTCAATCCAGCATAACCTAAGTCAGTGGGGTCACCACCCGCCAGTGGCACTCAGGCTGCAGCAGGCACTCGGAACCCACTCTGCTGGCACATGAGCCCAGTCAGCCAGCCAAGGTTTACAAGTTACCAGCATGCCTAAGACAGCAAAGATCACATTCACTGTGCAAAAGCCCACCAAACACAAACTTTCACCTTTAAGACAAAAGGCAGTAATGTATGAGATAGTTTTTCACACTAGAACTTCAATACTGTGATACTTTGTGATAAACAAGTGAGTTTCGGGTTGCAGTTTGAACACTTGGTCTCTAGAAGATTCCTGATCAATGACCTAAGAGCAAATTTCTCCAAGGCTCAATTGTTCCTGCTTTCTGAGGAGCTCAGTGGTGCAACTGTTCTTGGGTTCTTGTAAGATCTACATGTATGGGTGAGGATTCAATTTTTTTTTTTATTTCTACTTATAACCTTACCATAAATGTCACTTATTTGTGGATCCAAGTGACTCAGATTGGTAAAGTTCAGTGCTTTTGCAATGTAGCTGTGATACCATGGGAAAGAATAAAGCCTTGGGTGTCCTGCTGCCTAAGAATAGCAAGCAGTATCTATTATTCATCCTGTGACAGACACAACAAGTTGTTAAACTTTTGTGTTTCACTTTACTCTTTCTTAAAACAATAGACTAGCAGAAACATTAAATTAGATCCTACTTAGTATTATTCACAATGATTTTTATTATACCTCACATATAATAAATAATATTTATTTTAAAACATATGATTACTTCATTGCATCTAAAAATTAAGCAAAAGCAATGTCCTCTTTGCCTTCTTTGTAGTTCGTGAGAGAACTGTGAGATTATTCAAGGGAGCTGGAGACTATCCCTGGGGATTCCGAATTCAGTTCTCGAAACCCATCGTGGTAACTGAAGTGGATGCTAGTAAGTAGTCTCACTAAAAAAGCTTCAATTCGTACAGAACAACAATCTCAACCCTCGCAAAATAGCCTCTATATCATAGTCCTGTAAAACATACATATGGAATAGAAGCAACTTGTAAATCTCAGTTTACCAAACAATCATGGAGAACTGCTCAGATCACAGTCATATAGCTCTGGAAGACACAGCTTTCCTGATGGAAAGAATTTTCTCTCATCAACATAGGGCACTGAGTGCCCTTCTTATCAGAGAACTTTACCTGTACCTGCAGAAATGGGGCTCAATCTGGGAAAGACAAGGGTTCGTATGACTGGTCAGCTGTCCACTTGCCAGCGCATTTAGTATTTTCTGGGAGGAGTACTATTCCCCCTAAATGACTGTCCTCATGTCATCTTGTATACCCTTATTTCAGGAATCAGTAGATATCTTGTGAGAGTTAGATTTTTTAAAAAAATTCTTGATTTCTAACATCAGAATACTCTGAAATAGTCTGCTGAGAAAAAAAAAAGCCAGAAGAGTGAGGTTGGTAGGAGGATTAGATCAAGATATCTACCCTTAGCCTGGGGCACAGTGGGAAGAGTAATAACGTCACCACAGAGGGGGGCTCAGAGGAACTGGGGTGTTTGTGAAGTACATTGCTGTCATAGCTGTGTCCTTCTCCCCAGCCAGACTGTGAGTTTAAGGTCAGGAACTGTGTCTTACCTGTCATTTTATCCTTAATAGCCCATGCAGTATCCCAGAGGCCACAGAGTGCGCATCCCAGAATGCCCTCTGCGTGGCTGTGAGAGCCCCGGGGGTCTGAGGCTTGCCCAGCATGGTACAGAACAGAGAGCAGGAGCCACCTCAGGGGGACACCACCCTTCAGCCCGAATCCTTCCTCTGGTCTCATTATCACCTGGGGTCACAGCTCAGCTTTATTTCTTTGCCAGTGTTTGGTGTTCTTCTGTGGATGCCCTGTGATCCCACTGGGAATCTGTCCTCTCATCTGTAAGGAAATGGATGGTTTCTCAGCTCTGGCAATGGTGACCAGCACGACTAGGGCAGCAGACAAAACAGTTGGCTCCTAGCCCGCCATTAAACACTGTAGGTGACAACAGTGGGTAGGAAACAGTGATCAGACTACACCTCATTCTTTTTATATTAATAGAATTTTTAAATCAATTGTCAGGGCGTGAGAATAGAGAACATAGTGATTTATTTCAGTTAAGACGCTCTGTTGTAACCAATAGAAAAGCTGACAGACAGTGACTGCAACAATGAAGAGGACTCACAAAAGCTGAAGGGTGTGATATAGCACAGGTGTTTGATTTCATGGCTCAATCATTACATCAACGACCTGATTTTTTTTATTCCCTTCCTGAAATTCCAAGCTTCCTGCTTGGAACCTAAAAAGTTTCACCAATTGTGGATTTCCTGTCACAAATCATAGACTCAAAAAGAGAGGCTTCCAACTTAAACATCTTCATGTTGCCATGACCCCTGGGGACCGGTATGAGCAGATTCACTTAGGCCAAACACAAGGAGAATGAGATTGTTTCAACTTAATTGCTAGAAAACCAGAGCTCATCCTGGGCTGGAAGTTGGGATATTGCTCCCCACAAGCTGTACAATGCTATATGCTGATATTCACCTGCCACAGGCTTCCACTATGGACCGTAGAAGGTGATGTTTAAGACTTGGGGGAACTCTGTAACCTTCCCACCTCAAGCTACTGGGCAGACACAGTGGTACTCTTCGCCCAGTGAGTCAGAAACAGCACAAACAAATAGAACTCCACCCAGTAAACACAAAGGATGGGCTTTGCCTCTTCTTGGTATAATGGTACTTGCCATCTACTCACTGTCTTTAAAAATCCTATTATACTTACCAAAGAATTGCTTTTGAACTTTCATGATTTGATTCTAACCTAATTAATCCTCAGCTGTTCAGTAAATGCATTATCACATCAACTCTGCAAAGTTGAACTCACAGCATCTCTAACATTTAACTCTGTATGGTTTGAGGAGGGTTTGGTCAAGCATTATATAAAATGACTTTTTCTCAGAGGTCTCTGTTGAACTTACCTTACAGAGTCATTCTTCCCACTCTGGGTGGGTTCTGAGGTGAGTCTTAAGTTTTGTCTTCTTTCAAAGACGTTGAATACCTTTTCTGTCACTAATGTCCAGTCCAGCCTAATAATCATAGAACTATGGGTCAGTCTAGTGTAATCATCAAAATTGCAGAAGTCTGATCTGTCTCAAATTCTCTCTCCTCTCTCAGCTTGAGCCCGCCGCAGACTTGCAAGTACGGATTACCTCTGTGCCTGTTTCCTACCTCTATTCTAATTTTATCAGAAATCCCACCTCTACACCTTCAAATGTGCTTGAATGTGTACCTTTTGCCTTTTCTCTTTCTCCTTCTGAAAGCTAATCCTTCCTCTTATGTGGTTTGATCCCTTTTTCTCTCACCTTCTCATGACTTACAGAATATTAATAAATCGGTAACAGATAGAAACTTCTTTAAAGTAACAAAGGGAGCTCCTTTTTCTCAGTTCCTATCGCCTGAGAATAAACCAAAAATAAAAGCATGAGGGGTTGGAGGAAACCTTTGTGCCTGACAAAGGGAAAAGAGGGTGAGTAGGCAGAAAAGACCTAACAGGTCTGCCTGGCACCCAAGAGAGGGAAGGAAGTGGGATTGTGTAGGAAGAGTCAAACTTCACTGTGCTGCTGAGAAATTCTGAGACAACGGGCCCTGGGCAGAGTGTCCATTAAAGGGGTCCCGCCCTAGACAGCAGCTGTATCCCCTCCATGTCCAGTCACTGGCTGAGGCAGCCTCGGCTAGCAGGGCCTCAGAGTGAGCCAGGATGGTCGGCAGTGCGGTAGCTGAAGGCTTCCTGCCAGTTCCAGTCCACAGGGTCGGGAGATGTGGGCAGTGTCTGTGTCTGTAAGATGGACACAGAATGTGTGGGTAGAAAGCCTTGAAGGAAGGAGCTTGATAGGAATGACTGTAATAAAATTGTGAAGATCACCACTTTAACAGCAGGAAAACCATGTTTATTGTTTTCAAATGATAGTATTTAAAGACATGAATTCTTTCTTAAATTCATCTACACATGTAACCAAAAACAAAATTCTAGTAGTTGCTTGTGTTTTCACTTAAAAGAAAAAGAGGGAAATTAAATTCTAAAACACTTACAGGAAAGCAAGGGATCAAGTTACTAAATTTAAAATTATTTCACACAAGGAAAAAGCTTTTATTTTATTTTATAATTAGATATTAAAGTGAAAATGTATGGGTATATAGTTACTTTGGGAGAATGAATTACAATTAAAGTTTAACCAGTTAATCAAATGCATATATCACCAGTTAGCAAGTAATTTCTTTAGTAATTCGGGCGGGAAGAGTCTTAGTGGGATATGGGGTGGGAGAATGGACCACAAATATGTGAGGAAAGAAAGCTGAAGAGGAACGTGCCCTTAGAGCTCAGCTGACAGAAGACAAAAATGGCAATTTTGTCTGCGGTCAACTTGACTTGATCTCTTAGTACCCTTCCAATTAATAAGAACAGAAAACAGCTGTGTGTTGTGCCATTTTTGTTTTATAAATACAAACACAGGCAACTCCAGCATAAGTTGGTTTCAGATTTTTTTTACTATAATTTTACAAGTATTCCAACTTTAACCACGTCAAAGATTATTTCTGTGGGATGCATTCATGGTTATTTCACACCTTCCTGTTCCACTTTCTTCCCATTCCTCCTTCTGTTCATATCATTTTTTCTTTTCTTTCTCATCTTACTGATTTCCCTACATTTATTCCTCCTCTCCTTTTCTTTCTCTTTCTGACTTCAAGAGATTAGTGTTCAACAGAGAAACAAGGAAATTTATAAGGATTATAAAATTATTACCCTTTAAAAGTCATACAGGCCTGACTTCATAAGTTCAGAGTTTTACAAAATACCTAAAACCTGTCTTTCTAGATAAGTAAATGCAGCTTAATAAAATGTTATGACTTATTTAATTTCTATCTCTGTTCAACCAAAATAGTTAACTGTATTTCATCCATTCAAATGTGAGGCAAGCAAAATTTTTGCATTGCAAATGACTCTTCATTTAAGAGACCCTGAGGTTTTTTCAATAGAAGCTGAAGCATCTTCATTGTAGTAAGAATGGCATAGTTAACCTAGGATTTTATTCAACATAAGAAAATGCTGCCCTGGCATGGATTCATGTAGCTGCTGAGTCTAGTTTTCTGGGTTTTTTTTTTTATGTCTTCCTTAGTGCTGAAAAGCACACCCTGAAATCCATTGTCTAGTCCAATCTACTAAATGAGGGGTTGAGGGTCTTTGAAATTATATATATTTTCAGCCCTTCTGAGAATCTTATTCATGCCACAAAACGTTGTTCAGGATGCAGTAGAGAGGCTTAATTGCACACTGAAGATAAAAAGATAAAGCAAGGAGACCTGTAGGTGGGATGGAAATGTTTATCTGGAAGTGTACAGAGGCTGAGCTTGCTCGGAGCTTACATAACTAATTGCCCACAACTGGCTGGCATCTGCAGGAACATTTTCTATGAAAGCCTAAATGCTCGTGAGATCTGTTTGCATAAACAAAAGAAACAGATGTTTCAACTTTGATACCAAGCAAACTTGAAAACTATACATTTAAGAATGGGCAAGGCATAGAGGAAATTACGAACCAGGCTCACTTTTCTGGGAAGTCTAGAGTTTTAAATGCTACTGTTACGATACAGTTTTTAAAATGATACATAGAAGCCCCTTTAAAATTTTTTTTCAGATCCCACATTATATATAAATACACATAAAATAATGGAGTAACTCAGCATTTAGCTCTTTGTAAGAAA